>JAILXH010201277.1:0-10134 GCA_023558415.1 Piaractus mesopotamicus | reverse complement strand
TTATCCCTTGGATGCTGTTTACTAGACAAAGTCACCTTTGTCTGCTATTGTGTTTAGTGTCAGACCATACAAGGATTACCCAGTTTCCTGGTGAAGATGCTGATGCTTCTAATGCTGTTTTTTGGATAATGTCTCCTTCCAGGCTGTTTAACAGACAAAGTGCTTAGTGTTAGATTAAACAAAAGTTTTTTTTTCCTGTCAGGCTGGCATGTATTTACAGCCTCAGAGACAGTTAAAGATGTTTATGCCTCTAGTGCTATTTTTAGACAAGGCCTCCTTCCAGGCTGTTTGTCAGTTATTTTGCTTAGTGGTAGGCTGAACAAAGGTGAGCCAGTTTCCAGGAGAAGACGTGGATGCCTCTAATGCAGTTTTTATTTGTCCTATCAGGCTGTTTATTGGACAAAGTGCTTAGTGTTAGATTAAACAAATGTAAGCTTTTTACCTGTCAGGCTGGCAAGTGTTTGCAGCCTCAGAGTCAGGTAAAGATGTTTATCCCTTGGATGCTGTTTACTAGACAAAGTCACCTTTGTCTGCTATTGTGTTTAGTGTCAGACCATACAAGGATGACACAGTTTCCTGTTGAAGATGTTGATGCTTCTAATGCAGTTTTTAGATAATGTCTCCTTCCAGGCTTTTTATCAGACACAGTGTTTAGTGTCAGATTAAACAAAGGTTAGTCTTTTGCTTGTCAGGCTAGCATGTGTTTACAGCCTTATAGGCAAGTAATTATGTTAATGCATTCAATACTTTTTATTATACTTTTATTGCACAAAGCCATCTTCCAGGCTGTTCATCAGTAGTTGTGCTTACCGTCAGACTAAACAAAGGTCAGCTCTTTCTCTGTTAGGCTGGCAGGTGTTTGCAGCCTCAGGGACAGGTAATGATGTTGTTTATACCTCTAATGCTATTTACTAGACAAGGCCACCTTCAAGGCTGGTTGACAACTTCTGTGCTTAGTGTCAGATTGAACAAAGCTAAGCTAGTTTCCTGTCAGGCTGTTAAGTGTTTATAGCCTCATAGGCAAGTGATGATGTAAAAGCCTCTAAATCTTATTCTTATGCAAAGTTTTCCTCCAGGCTGGTAAGGTGAAATAGTATCCTGTTAGGTTGGCAAGTGTTTTTTAGTCAATGTCTCCATCCCGGCTGTTTGTCAGCCGTTGTGCTTAGGGTTTAGATTTAACAAAAGTGAGACTTTCATGTCAGGCTGGCAAGTATTTACAGCCACAAAGACAGGTAAAGATATTTATGCCTCTAAAGCTGTTTATTACACAAAGCTTTGGGCCAGGCTGTTCATCAGCCATTGTGCTTAGTGTCAGACTGAACAAGAATGAGAGCTTCCTTTCAGGCTGGCAAGTGTTTATAGCCTTGAAGGCAGGTAAAGGTGTGATGGCTTTTTGTCAACCACTCTGCTTAGTCCCAGGCACAACAAAAGTAAGCTAGTTTCCTTTTAGGCTGGCAGCTGTCCACAGTTTCAGAGACAGATAAAAACATTGATAAATTAAACATGTAAATTTATAAGTATTTTTTACAGGCTGGTTATCAACCATTGAGCTCAGGCTAGTGTTTGCAGTTCAGAGTCATTACTGATGCCTCTTAGTCTTTTAAGAGTAATTGCGTTAATCCTTGTCACATCTTCATACACAACAAGGGTGTGGAAATTTGCTGCGAGGTTAATATTTGTCTCAGTATTATTAACAGTCTCTCATGTTGATGGAATAATGCCTTTCTTTGCATAATAATTATCCTTCCTCCACCTTACATTAGAATAGAAAAGTGAGCTACATACATGTCAGAAACATTGCATTTTATTTATTTATTTATTTTTTTTACCAGCAGCTTAAGAGGCTTTAAAGGGATTGATGCGTCTATGTTTTCATACAGAGCAAATTATATTTTCAAATGTTTCAGTTTGGCCCAGTGAATTTAATCAGCAGATCATCAGAATTATGGAGGGTGGTCTCACTAGAGACAACCTAGATGCAGCTGTTGAGGCCAGTAAATTAAATGTTGAAGGCACTGGGGTATTTAACCAGTGTTAAGCAGTGTAACCAATCAGTGAGGCCATCATCATACTGAACAAGGTTGGGGTAGATTCTTGTTAGGCTACTAAGGTTTCTAAGCAGCTTTCAAGACAAGAGCACCTGCCAATGCCTCCAAGGCTTATGAAATGAAGACTCCTTTCAGGATATGTTTATTTAACTGGATTAATATCAGGCTTCATTCCAGATTTCTGACAGGCTGATTAAAATCAGTAGCTCAGTAGCATACCTGGTTCAAAAGGGGATATAAACTCATGTGAGTTTACACGTTAAAAAGGCCTAGGCCAGTACTTCGTTTGCTTGTCTGCCAAGTTTGGATGATCATGGAGAGTGTTTTTTTACAAGCAGGAGCTACTTATGCTGATATTCAAACCAGATTTGGCCGCAGTTGTTGTAGTTGATAATTAAGAGGACAGTTGAGAATGTTTATGAGCAATCCTCAACTCTTTTGGAGATTGCCAACAATTGTTGAGCGTTTTATAATTGTTATGTCTTGGCTTATTATGAAAACAACTTAATTTTTTTCTTAGATGCCACCCAAAAAAAGACAGCTGGTGAATCAATTTTGCATATAACATTTCTCATATTTTTATGTTTTTCCTACTGTACACACCTGATCCAGCCTACAAGCAGCTTGTTAATTTATTAGTGTGTTGAATTAGTGAGCTAGATGACAAAAATGCATAATGTGGGGCTGCCATGACTGGAAATGGTAACCACTGCAAAAGACTCCATGTGTAATTAGAATATTTTTATTGTTTGTTTTGTTTACCACTCAGACTTTCCCATCCACATCTACCTCTCAGACTACCCCACCCACATCTACCGCTCAGACTACCCCACCCACATCTACCGCTCAGACTACTCCATCTGCATTTACCTCTCAGACTACCCCACCCACAGCTACCTCTCAGACTATCCCACCCACATCTACCTCTCAGACTACCCTACATACATTTACATCTCAGACAACCCAACCCACATCTATCTCTCAAACTACTCCATCTGCATCTACCTCTCAGACTATCCCACCCACATCTACCTCTCAGACTACCCCACTACAGGTTTCAGTTGGACAGTCTTTTAATAACAGACATTATGATGTGTCATTCGTTTTGTTGTCTTTGAATTTTATTGCATAAGTTGAAGCTGGAGAGCTGGCAGACAGCTTGGGGAAGATGGCAGGTACCCACATTCCCGATGACAGATGGCAGCTATCTACATTCCCGATGACATCCACTTCATGGACTTGACCAAGGATGTTGCTTTGGGGAAACTTGCATCTATAAAATGGTAACTTTACAGGAGAAGAAAAAATATACTTTACTTTTATAAATGTCAGTGGAACCAGACTTTTTTCCAAGTCATTCTGGGCCATTTCTTTTGGTCCATTTATCATGAAATTTAGACACAATATTAAGGGGCAACAGGCACTTTCAAAATTTTGTCAGAAACTGAAAATCGTCAAAAATGGAGATACGAGGTTTTGTTTCGACAGCAGCGATATGCTAATGCATTACAATCATCTTCATTCAGCACATGCTGCTTGTTCCATGTACAGTAAAAATAGACAAAATGCAGGAATATAAACTACCAACTTTATGTTCTTTTGGTAAAAAATGAGGGTTTTACCAAGAATAATAGAATACTGGATGTTAGATATTAAAATGAAAGCTGTGTTTTAAGTTGTTCTGTCTTTTTTTTAACAGGCACAGTCTGAATGAAGCCAAAACCCAACTGCATGAAAAAGCAGAAGCCTTTGATTTAGTCACTCATGGACTTGGCCTAAAATTGTTTGATGTCTTTTGCTCAGTTTTGGTAAAGATGTCTGACTCTGAGATAAGAAAATATAGTGCTGGAGACTAAGGCCTGCATTGTGTGTTTTGTAACAGTTGATGTCTTGAATTCAGTAAAGATTGCCAACTCTGAGATAAAGGAAACGTAGTGCTGGGACTAAGGCCTGCACTGCATGTTTTGGTACAGGTAACTTTACGAGATCAGTAGTTCATAATGCTTTTGTCCTCTTAAATTTTCATTTTGTTTCACTTATTGCAGAAACAACCATGCTTGTTCAGAAAAGGCATTTAATTTGATATAATCTTTTATTTCAGCTAATCAGCTAAAACAGACTCACTTGTATCTTTAAGAAAGTTTTTTTTTTTTATTGTAGTTTACATCACTACAAATTTTGTTGCAATTCAAAAGTTTTCTGTCATTTACATGCTACAATTACGTGAAATAAAAAAAAAAATCAACTTCTGATCTTTTCCATCCTCCATTTCGACATTAATTCATGTCCTTTAGGCAAATACGTGACAATAAAAGCAGTAATTAACAAAACTACAACAACTCTACATTCTCCATGTACATATTGCTCTCCCACACATACAACTATCCTACTCAGGAGCACATGAAGCTGCTGCATATATATATTTAACTCCTCTGTGTTCATATCTTTGCACAACTGTTATCTGCATATTATTGCACTGGTGGTTAGAGAAGATCACAGAACAAAAAACAAAATTAGTGAGTGTGCATCATAAATTTCAGAAAAATGTCATGTGTACAATTGTAGTATGAAAAGCTCATTACAGTTTTTCACACTGACATACAAATACCTAGCATTAAACTATTGATTTATTTTAATTTCCATATGTACATATACAGTCATATGCAAGTTTGAACACCCCTCAAATGGCATGTTTTACTGATTTTCTAAATGAAAGTAACTAACACTTACTCTATAGAGAACAAATTTAAATATGTGTATTAAAATGTGCAGAAGTGTGTTCTCTGTAGAGGATGTGCTAAACTTATTTACACTTAGAAAATTAACAAAACATGGCTAGGGGCACCCAAACTTTTGCACATGACTATTCAACACCAATAGAGACACATACTTAACACCTGAATAAACCTCTAGTGATGTTTTATAGTCAGCACTGTTACACCAAATGTTCAAATCACTTACCATGTCTTTTATGTGCCTCTTTGGCATAATGTATCCTTCTGAATTGGTTGGTTCTGTGACAGTCACACCCATATCTACTTCCTCATTGTTGCAAATGTTTCCAACAATTTTATGTGTCGAAGTCAAGCACACAAACCTCTCCATGACTATTTGACAAACAAGAACACTGCATGTTTTTCGCATTCACTATGCTTATGTGGCCATTGCTGTGCACCACAATTGTTGATTTATCATGCACATATTCATTTCTAGAGTACAAGAAGTCTGCCTTTGTTTGACGTAAGCTTGTTATGTCTACCTGACTGCTTGCTGACACAAATTTTGTGAGTAATATATGTTTGCACATGTTGCCAAAGTTTGCATTATCACAAGTGCATGTAGTGTACACCAAATCTACCACATACATTCGACCAGGTACTGTTTCAGAGGGCATTTAAAATTTAAAATTCCCTCACACTGCCAGGAGACACTCTGGTCAAGTCCACTTGATTTCATCCTCTCAGCTGCCAAGATTGACATCCCACTGCCTTCAAAGCATCTAGGTAACTGCCAAATAGAAATGAAGAGATATTAACAGTTTTCTAAATTTGCCCTGTAATAAATAAGCTTTTTTGCTTTCACCACGTCCCTTAAAAATATCACAGATGCCATGGTATCCAACTAACCTATAGTATCTAACAACATGGTTGTTATGAACAAGAAGATGATTGTCCACTCTTTTATTGGCATAAAAGAGCAAGGAAGATATATTTTATTCCAAAAAAGAATCTATGAATATAAAAGTATTATTATTCCAGCACATAGCTGCATCAATATTAAAGACAGGCAGAAAACTAATTCTACTACTACTTTTTTAACAATGCACAAGGGCATCAGGTGATTTCTGCATGATTAAATCATTAAGATGTAAACAAAATCATTCAGTGTGGTTTCATAGGCTCTGTTCTAGAGTCAGACTTGTACACAGTGGTGGTGATAGGAACCAGACATCTGAATGTTTGAGGCATCTAAAACTATATAAAGAGGTTATGAATATGCTGGCTGATGCCTAAGAAATTGTTTTACAATAGTGTTGTCATACATTTTTGGCTTAAAACGTTTATATTTTCATTGCATTCATGGTAGAGGGATACGTGTCATGTTCTAGGGCAAAATACTCCTAAATACAACTGAATTTTTTCCCAGGTTGACCACTCTTTTCCTATCATCAACATTCCATATAAAAACTCAGAAGATGTGTAGGTTCACTGGTGGTTTTGGATAGTAAATAAAAATGTCTATATTTGTGTTGTAGTCATGACGACCCCTGGTTCCTATCACCACCACTGTAAAGAAATCTGAACCATTTCACACCAAACCACTCTGAATCCCTCTGTTTACATCTCAACCATTGACATACGCAGAAATTTTTAAAAGTCTGTAAGTAAACTTACTGTGTTCTCTACTGATGGGTCTCTAAGATTTCCCCCATCTTGTCTTATTAACCAACGATATACAGCCTGTAATAAAATGAAGTACAGATTTTTATATTTTATTCATGGAATAAAATTTTTAAAGCGTGAAGTACATATTTTTCATTAATTAATCTGTCAGACAATATTTCAAGCATGTTAAGTATTTTAACATTTATTAAAAATCCATGACTTGTAGCACATGAAACCAGCAAAGTAACACTGCAGAGTTTGGGAAGACCCCTTTAATTGCCTTTATTTCTTTCATGTCACGGTTAACCATCACACATCTGCAAGACATATTCAAATATGGTTATCACATTCACAATTACGGACATAAAACAACAAATAAAAAAGCCACTGAATTACCTTTGTGTAAAACAACCTGCAGCCTCATGCAGCTTCTGAAGACAAACCCTTCGTATGTCTGAAGACTCCTCACTTAGAATGAAAAAAGAAATTGGTATCCCTTGACCGTCTAAGCTCTTTACCAGTACAGCATAAAAAACGAAACCATACTGCGTGACACCTTCATAAGTTGCATCCAAAAATATCATAGTAGGTCAAAATTTCTTGCATTGTTCTAACTGCCAAGAAGAACTATACACAATCACAAGTGGCTGTTTCTCAGCATGTGACACTAGTTGATAATGAAGAATGCTGTCCTGCAAATCTGATTTGGTCATTGCCATCCATTCGCTGCTCCAAATTAAAGGTTTTCCTTATGTTTCTGATGTCCTGAGGTGTGACATAATACCCTCTATCCAAAATTTCCCATTTGATTTGAATTCCCATGCTTTGTTGCCCATTCAACAGATTTTAAACAGAACAGCACCACTGAAAAGCCCTTGTAACAACCACTCATAAATAAGCTGGTGTAGGCCTTCATCAATATGGCTGATGGATTTCTCCTTGAGATTATTAAGATCATGGCCACTGTGTTCAAGCAAAGCTCTGACTATGCACCCCTGAGTGTTGTTCACAGAAATGAACTGAAATGACACATAAGATGGGCAAGAATTTGCACAAGTCTTTTCTGGATTACCAGATGAGCTTCCAGATGAATGGTTGGAACGTTCACACCTCCACTGTATAACATTTGGTCTGTTCTTCTTGTAAGTAAAGTTGCCCTTGTTTTCGTTTCTTACACGCGACAAATGATACTTCATAAAAGTGTTTTGTGTATCATTCTTCATTACTTGAATGCTTCGTTGAATTCGAGGATCTTTGTCTTTACGAATTGTTTCTTCATTTACAGCCTGGACCCAAAACTCATCCATCGTACGTGAAAAATAAAATGTTATAAACATTAGTCTGGGTAACATCATTAATACGCTTCAATGTATTGTGAAAGGCAGTAACACATTCAGATAACAATGAGAATGACAACAGTGCCTTTAATAATGATATTCTCACTCCAACAACAATATGACAGACAGAGAAGAATGGTATAATAGTAGAGCTGCAATATTTTCAGGCATACCTTCTAATTTTTTGTTAAGTACCTTAGGTACCTTGTTACATTTATGCCTCTAAGACAGTCTCCTTCCAGGCTGTTTATTTGTTATTGTGCCTTGCCTCAGACTGAAGAAGGGTGAGCCAAATTCCTATCAGGCAAGCTTGTGTTTGTGGCCTCAGAGGCAGGTATATTTATGCCACTGAGGCTGTTAACAAGAAAAGACCTTCATGCAGGCCACTTGTGTAGTTGTCCTTAAGACCAAAGACAGATAAGCTCCTGTCAGGCTACTTAGTGTTAACAGCCTGAGAAGTCTATACAAGCTAGTCTGACAGGAATCTTGCTCATCCTTCTTCAGTCTGAAACAAAGCGCAATAACATAAGTAGCTTGAAGTAATGTCTTGCTTTGTTGACAGGCTAAGAAGCACCTCGGAGGCCATGAAGACTGTCTAGCCTGACAAGCACCTAGCTCACTCTTGTTCACTTATACAATAACCTGACAAACAGCCTGGAAGGAAGCCATATATTGTCAACAGCCTTAAAGACACAGATGCTCTTTTTTGCCTCTGAGGCTGCTAATGCACTAGCCTTACATTTCTCTGTATGATGCTGCTCTTCATGAGCCCACTGACTAATAAACTAACTTAAAAGAGAATTCACCTTATAACATCTTGTAAGAATAACAGCCAGTTAGACATAAGAATAACAGACAGTTATAAATGTAATGACACAGACGTGCACATATTGTGGGAGAAGAGGCTAACAGGCCTGTTTATTTACCATCCTGTCAGGAATTGAGGATGTTCTTTGAGAATGTATACAGCATACCGCTAATGAGCCATTCAGTATGGTCTGAAGTGGGACAAAGTTTGAGTATAAATCTTAATGGCTGCTAACAACACTGGTTTCATCATTCTCCAGTTTACATAAAGCTTAGTGCATGCATCATCTAACATAAGGTAGTCTGAGAGGTAGCACTCGCACCAGACTACAGCTCCTAATACTAAAATGCTACAAAACCTGACTACAACTTATATTTAAAAGTGGAAAAAACAAAACAAAAAAAAAAAACACTCAACTTATTAGCTTCCATATCGAGTGATTTAATATAGAAACTAGCTAAAGGCAAACTTTTATAAGGCTAACAAAGTGCGACTGCAAGTAAACTAACAGTTGCTAAGAAACATTGTTTTCGTCAGCAGTTAGCTATCTAGCAACATTTATCTACTTTGAGAGTCTCCATAATGAATTTTTTTTTTTTTTGGGTAGAATAAACTTAGGGATTGAACTGCATATATGCATATGTAGTTGCAAACAGTGCAACAATAGATGGGAAACCAGCAGCTGGCTAACTAAATTAAACCAGCCCAGATATTAAGCAAATAAGAGGTTTGTTAGTTTCTAACAAATGTTAGCATAGTCAGGACATTATCAGGAGATTAGCTGTTCTGTGGTGCCCCAGCACACGGCCCTGTAGAAGCTGTAGAATCGCCAACTGCAGATGAGTGCACTGAAAGAGAAACTTGTTTAGGGGAAAAAAGTCTTAAAACTCGCACCAGGTTCCTTGATGCGATTTGATTGGCTGTGTTCCTAGGGGAGGGATTACAGCTTCTTGATTTGATTGCATGTGTTCCAGCAAGGGGGGCTGAAGCCTGTGAGACTTTGTTCGGGGCTTAAATGCCTCACGAGCGATTACATTTACGTGCGTGATCTGAGTTAGTATTCGGGCGACAGTGACCTCTGCTGGCGAGGGGGGGCATTGTCAGCAGCAGATGTGACACACTGGCAAATTTCATTTTTCCATTCATATTCATGTATAAAAACATCAGGACCATTAAAGTCACACAAAGCAAAAGGACGTTTACTCAAGAGGGCAATACTTAAGGTACTTAGCTGGCTCGTCTACCGGGATCGCAAGTGAGGCAATGATGTAGATCATTTTTGTTACGCTTTATCATAAGCTACCAGATGCTCTTCCTTCTTAGGGGGCATCATGAGGCTGAAAAATCAGATCAAATCAATCATAAATAGCCAAAATATTAGATGTGTCCAAATGAAATGTCTGATACTATTTTAATGAGCAAGAACATACTGACGAGTTTAATACCGAATGAAAACTGTTGAACGGTTCAAGAATACTTCCCAAGATTTAGGCCTGTGCCAAAGACTATAATAAAAGAATCAATGTACACAGAACATGAACAGAAAGGTTAGGCTA
>JAILXH010201266.1:5543-28989 GCA_023558415.1 Piaractus mesopotamicus | reverse complement strand
TCGAGATCTTGAGTATTTGTATAATTCCACATAAATCACAACTTAGTAGACATTGTTTTATCAAGATAACTTTTGTTATGTCCTGATAATGGCATAAATGTCTCAAGATCTAGAGAAAACAACATTCATTCTGTCGTGATATCTATATAAATAACTCCAGATCTCAAGAAAACACATGAAAATAACTCATTATCATGAAAAAATTGAGTTTAAAAAACCCAAATCCATGGCTGTTTAGAGCTTCCGTACCTCAAATACAGAAGAGTGCTATTACTCAGAATGAGAAGCATACATTTTGAGATAAAATGTATATAAAATTGATTATTTATCTCATATTCATGAAATTTATATTTCAGATAAGATGTGAATATGAGGCTAAAGTACAGATCGTCAGCTTCGTCATACAGGTTAAACCATGCTGGACCAATGTTGTTCTGTTAGAATCATTGTAGAGCATATAGACATTGCAAAATAAACAGTATTGGAATACACTTTAAAAAGGAAAGAAACTGCTGGGCAAATATGCAATTTGTAATGACCAGGTTGTTCCAGGAAGACCACAGGAAGTTACGACAGAAACATCCCAAAATAACAGCCAAAGTAACTGCCAGAGAAATCACATACAGCGCTCATGATTCACCGTTAACAGGAGGCTGAAAGAGGAGAAATGAAGAAACTGCACTGCAGAACGTAAACATTTTGTCAGCACTGTACACTTGAATTTGACTGGAATTTGAACAAAGATGTACAGCAGGTTAGCCAGACAGGTTGTGCAGTATTGTTTTATAGACAGAAGAAGCTTATATCGAAGTGATGGAAACAGAAAAGAAAGAGGGACTGCAAAGACCTGGGCCTGCATGGCTGCTTCTGCAGCTTAGTCTTTATTCATAATGTGTGTAAGTGATGGATGTAGCAGCAGAACAAAGTGTACATAAACATCGCCAGACAGGACTTCATAATGTAGCAAGAACCCAAAATGTACTGCACACTTAACAAATAAATTTATCAGAAAGGGCAAAATGAAAAGGTTTAAAGGGTCAGCATCATGAAAAATCTAATTTTCCTTTTTTTAAAATAAGAGTTTGACTTTAGCATGTAAACAAAATGTGCCGTTTCTCTCCAGGTCGATACAGTCCATTTATGGAACTAAACTGCAAATAACAAGCCGTTTTAAATTCATTGTTATTGTGAAGTCAAGAAAAACAGCACATTTACACATATCCACCTACAGCAGTTTAGCTCCACCCATTCATGCTGAAGTTATAAGGAGTGTTTCAGACCGGACTGCTTTTTGAATGAGGCACAATACAGGGCAGCCAGCCAGTTACATATGTCAGCCTTAAAAGCACAGTAGCAAAAAACAGACTTTTTAATTCTAAGGGATAAAGAGAGGTTGGAATGGTAATGTAAAAACGAATTATGACTATTGCTTAGACACATAAACCCCACAAAATGTTTTAAGTGTGCCTAAAATAAAATATAAGAATAATGTAGGATACGATATTGTCATATCAGTCTCCTGATATTGCACAATTAAGCATGCATTTCACTAAACAGAAAAAAAAAACACACTGACCCCCTGCTAACATGGTTTAACATATTTAACGTGTATTAAAATATTACCCAGAATGTAAGCTGATGTTCTGTACTTACTCACCTTTTGACCTGAAATACAAATTGTGTGTGCAACAAGCATAAGTTTCACTTACTTCACTCTTCTAAGTGCTCATCACTTTTTTTATGCTCTTTTGAGAGCCTTTATAATTTTAAAAATGATGTATTATGCATACTTTGCTTTGAATAGAGCTGAAATGGATCAGTTTGCTAATAATGGCAAAGACACCCCAAGATCTGTACCACACCCACCTGATGAGGGCACTATGGACAATTACAAAGCTCAGGTAAAACTATACTAATAAAGCAGTTAAACAGCATTTTAAATAAGCATTACACTCTTAAAAATGAAAGAGGCAAAAAGGGGTGTGATTGTGATTGTGAAAAACATTTTTAAGGTTTAAAGTACCTCCACATAGTGTAAGCTTCTTCAAATATATTAAAGATTTTTTTTTAGAACTTGTTCAAGCAGAGAACCATTTATTTTATTTTAACAGTGCAATTCTTTCTTTCATAAATCCCATTTCAGTTTACAGCCTACATCCCACTTTTGTTCCCTTCATAAAGAGGAATGAGTTCCTTTTTCACATGCTGCCTGTGCTTTCCTTGCTTGTGTAAAGGATCTCAGACAGCAGATTCAGTCTCTCACAGAGCAGCTGAAAGAACGGGAGTGCGAGTGGTGGCAGGTTCACAGCAAGCTGCAAAGTCGTGTAGATGCCCTCACCAGAGAAAACCAGCTGCTGCTTAGCCATATTAATCCATCTGAACATAAGAGACCAAACCACAGCACCGGCAGGTCCACCCCTCACCCAGGAACCCCAAGCATGGTGAGCTTCTTCACACGTAAACTGTAGACACCTCGTTCCTTTAAACAATGGTCCTGGAGATCTACTGCCCTGCAAGGTTTAGCTCCAACCCTAATCTAGCACACCTGATCGTGGTAATGAAGGCCTTCAGTGCATCTGAAGAGAAAGGTGTGTTGGATCTGAACTCTCCAGGGTTTTAGATCTCCAGGACCAGTACTGGGGAGCCCTGCCCTGGAACATTTTGAGCTAAACCTTTCATTACACTGTAGACTGCTATGCCAGATACATTATTACTAGTGTAATAGTACAACGGTACTACAATGATACAACTACAGTACATGGCCAAAAGTGTGTGGACACCCTCCTAATTATCGAGTTCAGGTGCTTCAGCCACACTCATTGCTAACAGGTGTCTAAAATCAAGCACACGGTCTCCATAGACAAACTTTGGCAGTAGAATGGGTCGTACTGAAGAGCTCTGTCACTTTAAATGTAGCACTTGTCATAGGATGCCACCCTAGCCACAAGCCGCATCGTGAGATTTCTGCCCTGCTAGATCTAACCCCAGTCCACTGTAAGTGTTATTATTGTGAAATGGAGCATCTAGGAGCAACAACAGGTCAGCCACAAACCATGTTGATGGTTTTGGAGTGGAATATCCAGCAAGCACAGATAGGTGTGATGGTCAAGCATCTGCATACCTTTGGCCATTTATTACACCTGTCATTGGCATGTTTGCCTACAAACAGTAACAATAACATCACCAGAATTATACTATCTTTTAAGGTTTCAGCTGTATGTAGGAGAAAGTGGGCTGGTATGGAATCAACACTTTCCAGCTAATGTGAACTAAGTGTAACCTATATCCACTGCATAACACAGACTACAACAAACACTAGCTGCTAGCGGGTAATGCGTGTACCTGGGTAGATTTCATCTTTGGCAAGTTTTGACAATTTCTTATCACATGGCCAGTTTCAGATTGAGCCCTAGATCTGTCGCTCAGTGTGCTGGTTCCTGGCAGATTGGCGTCAAATATCTAGATTTCAGATATAAGGCACCCTATGTGAGTCAGAATGAACACCCCAAACAATAAACAGATGATTCTGAGATGTATATCACAGAAAAAGCTCAATAAAACTAAATCTAGTCAACCCAACTGGTTTAAAGTTTACATTAGTAAATAGCAGTAAGTCTGCAGATTAAGAGGTTATGTCAGAAAGTATTTCTGTTAGCATGTCATATCTGACCTGTTGCATCATATTAAGCAGAAGTAGGTTAACCTGTTTTTATAAATAAATTTACTGGCTCTGAATCTAAAGATGACCTTAGTTCCCTTTTTTTTAATGCTCTTTTGTGTATTTATATATACCCTGTGGTTAGAGATCGGTGTTCTAACCACTTGGCTGGGAAACATTACAGAACTGAGATGTTTCCAAAAAACATTTCTTGCTAAACACATTTTAAAAGTGGCAGTTAGTGATGACTAAGCTAACTAACAGCAACGCACTGCGATGAAGTAAACTAAAACAGTGTGAGGCACTAGTCTATATCTGCATTCTGTACAAAGTGATGCTAATGGAGCTCTGAGAATTCAGCAGAGTAAAGCATTATTTTTACTGACAAAATAAAAATGTAACTGTAGCTGTGAATTCCGAAGGCAGTTTACTAGACCTAAGCCCTATTATTAACATACATCAGTGTCAGTCACTCCATTACTTGACATGTCTTCATTAATAATTACTCATCTAGAACACCTTGTTGAAAATGAACCATCACTAGTGATACTGAAGAATGGTAACTGAAAACGCAGGTGAAATGCTACCCTATTACATTCCTTGCCTTTGGAAAGTTAGCAGAGATAGATCTGCTTTTATTATGTTCCAACCTTCCAAACCAACCTTTTATAGTTGAAGCTCTGAGGTGGGTACACAATCATCTCATTCAGTAAATTAGGGCTGTCATGATTACACAATTAAAATCGATTACTCTAAAATACAGTTAAAACTTCTCAATCAATCAGCTTAGTGAATACTTGATTACTTAGTTATATGAATGTTAAACAGGGTATTCACAGGTTAATATAATGCCATGTTCAACAGTTTCAGCATTCTACACATAGGGGGACTAATGAGTGCTTAGATTGCTTTTAAGTGCTACTGAACGAGAAGAAACCTACACCAGCAGGATCTTACAAATACCTCTGTGTTTATATTTGTGCATGTGAAGTCATGTATATGCAGTAAAATAAACCGTTTGCTGTTAAAAAATTACGTGTGTATTATTAGTCATTAAAACAATCACTAGATTACTTGATTACTGATATAATCGCGAGTGACCGCCCTAAAATAAATTAAGAATAAATTTACTTAAAATGGTTATTGATGCAGCTACTATGTAGGGCTGATAAGCCGTAGTATGGACTTGTCTTTGGCATTTTTGTGCACTCTAAAAATAGATGTTTTAAAAAGTTACACACTGTCCAGTTACAGACAGCACATTCTGTTTTACCTTTAACACATACAGTACTATGCAAAAGTCAGACTACCCTTCATTTATTTAAATCTCGGTCAACCAAAACTGTCCCCATCAGATAAACAGCACTTAAAGCTTTCATCTTTGAGAGAAGAGAAAAAAATCTACAGGTGTTTCTGTCCATCCTTCCACTGTGAGAAGACAACTCTCAGTGTAGCTGTCAAGGGAGCTGTTGAAATATAAGGAAATAGACAAATAGACAAAGCTGCTGGTCTTCTCAAAACAATTAACTAATTGACCACTCCAGGATCCACACCTGAACATCACTGAATGTGGATTACTTGGATTGTGAGAAGCAGAAAATGCAATCAATTTCTAAGACTGGACTTTGGAGGTGTGGAAAAAATACTCCTACAGATTTCTTTGAAAAACTGAAAGTGAGTCTCCTGAAAAGAATGAAAGTTGTAATAAATACGTACTGCAGAAAAGAGTTGATATTTTGTTGTTGAGGCTTCTGTATACATTTCTGTTAAAAACACATTTTCTGCTTTTTTTTCTGATGCTGAAAAATTAATAACCTTTTTGACTGTGAATTAAATAATAAAGAGTGCTCTCTGACTTTTGTTAAATCTGTTAAAGTGGTTAACACAAAAGCGTGTTGTCATTTAACACAACATTGTTGTCAGTGTGTCGTATAGTCCTCTCTTTGTTTGTTTGTAGAACTTTTCATCAACCAAAGTGTCTTTGATCTCATCCATGCCCTCAGGACTTTGGTGTGAGTTGGCTAGATGTGGTTGCATCCTCTGAGACTTGATTTCATCTGTAACCCGTTTATTACACCATCACCAAGTTTCATTTCCTCACTGCAACAGGGACAACAGGACAGTTTTATTGCCTTATATTGGTTTTCCTTCTGTTTGTTAAAGAATTAGACAATATGTGAAAACGTTGTACAGTTCATCATGTTAGCATTTATCCACTGTATTCTTCCTGATTTAACCCAAGTCGGTAGGAGGGTTTGGCCTGATCTGATCTTTGGACCGCAGGAAGATTACAAACGGCAAAAAGCAGTGAAGAGAGCACCCAGACAAATACAGGTGGAATTTCTCTTTCACTCTGCATTTAAAAGGATTTCATCCACCGACTCATCCCAGGCCACACCTTTTGGTCTTAGAGACAAAAACAATCTGCTCAATCAAGCTGTCTTTTAAACAAGGTTCAGGATTCACTGCCGAGCACGTTCTTCAAGTTGATGCTGCTGAGTTGAATTGCACGGAATTGGAGTTTGGAATTGAGCATAATGTTCCTGGCACACCCAAACGCCATGTGACAGAGTAGTGCAGGCTTTTCTGTTTCCAGAAAGGAATTACTCAACACAGCATGGTCTGCGCCAGTGTGATGCAAATGCATCAGCGACATGTGATCTGCATGTGTTTTCCTCATTGTATAGCTGAGAAAGAGACTCAAGCTTAAAGAATAGAGATGGCATATCTATAATGATGGGTACAGACTATCAGGCTGATATCAGCAGAAAATGCTGGATTAGATGTTGGAGGGGGAAAACAGAAGGTAAACAATGGAAAGGCTGCAATTAAAAATGATTTATTTCAAAGCTTAGTAGCTTTTAGAGAAAAAATATCAGCGCTGTGTCACACGACACTCAAGGTTTCAGCATTGGAATAGAAAAAGTGCTATCGTATCTCACAATTTCCTCAGAAAAAAGTAGGTATACTTTAAATCTGCGCAGGCCAGCGCACACAGTAAACAAATAAACAGTAAATAAGCAAACGTAAAATAAATGGTTATACCTGAGAATTCATTGTTCACAACCCTTTTTTAATCCTGACATCAGCAACAGCTCTCTTGTTTATAAATGTTTCAGAACTTTTTGGCCTTGCTTTAAATCCAGTCTGTCAATTTACAAAATTGCTACTAGCCTACAGCTGCTGAACTGCTGCTAAGTTTTTTAATGTGTCTTGCTGCTAGTATGCTGGACTAGCACACCATGCTAATATTTATCAGAAACAACATTCACATGAGGTCAATCACAGTGTGTCTATTTCTGCCTCAGATCATATTAGCATGTCTGTGACTGACTGCATGCAGCTCATACAAGGTGAAATCCCATGATGGAATATGTAGGAATAGATGAAAATGGACCAATCAAAATGGTTTATTAATCATGGAATTGACCAATCACATGTTGCTCTGTGAAACTCGTGTGCTCCTCTGAGGTGTGAGGCATTTTGGAAAAAAAAAATGTAGGTTTAGCAAAAACAGAAGAGAGTATGAGGAAAGTAAAAAGTCAGTATACTCACAACTACACCGATGATATTTTGTTTGAATCTGTAACCTTCATAGTTTGTTTATAGTTTGTAGCTCAAGGAGCCTTTAAGTGAAATATATATATATATATGTGTATTTGTATTTGTATTCTTCTTCTTCTTCTTCTTCATTTCTGTCAACTTTTTTGTCCAATAACTTGTCCTGCAACTTCAGCATGTTTATTTTTCTTGATCACTTGATCACTTCTTAATTAAACCTCTTATTACAACGGTCAGTGTACACTACGTTGCTAAAAGTTCATTCCTCTTCACCATGATACAAGTACACTAGCAACCACCTGGGATACCATAGCAACCACATAACAGTACCTTAGCAACAACCTGAAAGACCATAGTAACTACCTAGCAATACTCTAGCTACTACCTGGAGCAACCATGACAGATATCATAACAAACACATACCAACACCCTAACAACCAACTCCAATACAATAGTACCACATAGCAACACCCTAGCAACCACCTGGAATAACCTATGAACTGATTAGCAAGAACTTAGCAACCACCCAAGATGCCACAGCAACCACCTACCAACACTTTAGTGATCACCTGGGATAACATAGCAATCACCTAAACCACTGTGGCAACCACCTAGTAACACCCTAACAATCACCTTGAATACCTTAGCAACCACATAGCAACACCCTAGCAACAATCTAAAATACCATAGTAACCACCTAGTAGTACTCTAACAAGAACCTAGCAACCATCAAAGATTCCATAGCAACAAATTACCAACACCCTTGCAGCAACTTAGCAAATCTCAGGTTGTCTGATCGTCTCACTTCATTGCTTGTGTCCCCTTATCTAGACAGTAAATCTCCTACAATATTTCAATATATTTAAATATTCTTTGACTGCTCATGTGTGGATCAATGACAGCAGTAAGCGAAGTAATATGTTATGTTACAGAGTGCAGAATGCAGTGAGGTTGCTGCTCGTGCTGGATCAGTTCCCTACAGAAGGAGCTCCACTCCTGCTCTCAGCCCACGGAAGGAGGCAACAGCAGGGAACATGGTCAGCATGCTAAGACTTTTCTTTTTCTATTAAATACAAGCAATATACCGAATTGGCATTTGCTGCAATAACTCAATAAGGCACAACAGGCTGAGTTACAGTTATTTGACACCAGTAAAGGGATGGTGTTAGGCATAATGCAAAATGCAGCTTTTGTACTGTAGAAACAAAAATGTGGCAATATAGTAAGAAACTATAAGAATTCTATAGTGTTCTATAGTAAACTGTTGTTGCCAACCAACATATGAGTGTAAATTGTATACTTTACAGGCACTTTGAACGTGACTCAGCCTATAAGTTTAAAAATAGGAATTATCTGTTTTAAAACTCAAACTCTAAATGTCTGGTATGCTACACTTATTTAATGTTTAAGGATTTGATTTTCATTGCTTGAAAAAAATACATTTTGCAGTTTCTGGCCAACTTGTTCAGGTAAATTTCATTTGTACTGACTCATTCAGGTGTATAATGTGATCTGAAGTGCTCGTTAAGCGCTCCAGTAATAATTTATAGCAGTTCACAAGGCAAATCAACCCAGCGCTTCATGAATAATTCCTGCTTGTGTAATGAATATGCCTACTGCCATCTCTCACAAAGTAAGAGTTAAAACCTGATTTTGAATTTCAATTATTTGCTCTCTTCATAATTCATGAATCCAGTAGGCTGTTCAATAAAACATGGAACAGGGTCAGTAAAACACATCATCATGTGCAGGTAAAGCGGCTTTGTTATATGCTAGCTTAGTCTCATCAACCAGTTTTAGTCATTTATATAACATTATAAAGATTTGGTGAGGAAAAGTGTTCTTCAGTTGGTAGAATGTGTGAAATACTCAAATGCTTAAAAAAGCTCAACTGTCCCAGTAATGGTTTTCAGTTTTAGTTGGAGAGCCAACTTTGACTTTTTATTATTCACATGCGTAAATGATACAGTGCAGTGCAAATGTCAGAGATGGTCAGACAAATCTTTCATTTAATTTCAAATCAAGTATAAGTTTTTTCAGTGTAAGGAAAAAAGAAATATATATTTAACATAAATTTACACAGAAGCCTCAACAACAAACAACAGAATATAATATAAAATGCTTAGTATTTAGTGCAACAGTGCCCACTCTTTGCCCTTATTACAGCTTCCGTTCTTTTCAGGAAACTCACTTTCAGTTTCTCAAAGAAATCTGGAGGGATATTTTTCCACACCTCCAAAGTTCAGCCTTAGAAGATGGTTGAATTTATTATTACTCACAATACGATCCAAGTAATCCCAAACACATTCAGTGATGCTGAGGTCTGGATTCTGGGGTGGTCAGTCCATTGTTCACAGTCCAGCAGCTTCTTTGTTTGATTTGCGAGTGTTCTTCGTTTTGGTCTGCTTCCTTTTCTCAGTGAGGAGTTCATGACAGCTACACATCCTTTCAGACCCGTAGTGTTGTCTTTTTTGTGGTCTAGCAGATCTTGCACAGTTGTTATGAGTCTCATTTTCTCTGTAGCTTTTAATCATTTTTTGATCTTCAGTTTCAGAAACCTCTCTATTTTCCTTTTGACTTTGGATCATCTTATATCAAACCTCCTCTAAAATATATCCTGAAAAAAGGTTTTAAGTGGGCAGTAAATTAAGAAAGGGTGGTCTTTAACTTTTAATAAAGTATTGTATTACTTTATTATGTATCTTTTTATTCTCACAGACCAACAGAAACTCTATTATTAATGGTCAAGAGAAGAATGAGTGGAAAAATCGTTCTATAAGTAAGTGTTCATTTTGTTTATCCAAACATTATAGTCTCGCATTTAAATCAAAAGCGTATCATATATACTATATAAAAGTATACAATAATGCGTATAGTGTAGTAGTCTATACACTATGATTATTTGTTATAAAACTCTTTAAGGAGTGCAGGCAGTGTGCTGTTGGACATGCTTGATCAAATTTCAGTTGTTTAGGCTGATCTTATATGTCATCTATTTTTCAAAAGGAAGGGACTCCTCAAATTCAAGGGCGTCCACAGCCTCTCATAGCCTGGCTGAGAGTGACACAGTTCCGTCCAGTAATTATGGAGGAAAGGTTTGCTCTTCCACCTTTAACTGAACCTTTACGTCTAACTCATTCCAGGTCATGTCATGTGAAATATCAGATGTAACTTAAAGCATAGCGAGCGTTATACGCAGGTCAGATGATTTAGTGTTGGCCTCTCTGTGCCTCTGTGCTCAGGGCTTGTGCCAGCCTGCAGAGAGACAGATTAGGGTCAAAGGTGACCAGAGTACGAGTTCTGTGCCCGAAAGGACACACAGTACTTCAACAGGAAAAACCACATCTTCTGAGTCAGAGCATGGATCTGCAGACATGATGGAGGTATTGTCCAGTGACTCACACCCAATACATAGGTGAACAGGGCAAGAGTGGTTTCTTCTGACTCATATTGAAACGGTATCAGCCCAAATCTCTATATTAATGCAATACAAATGATTCAGTGTTCACTGTAGATCAAATAATAGGTTAAGAGAACATAAAACACAGATAACTGTTTTATAAACGTACTACTAGAAGTTCAGTGAAATGAGACTTTTACGATAACCAGGTTACTAAGTTTTTTTTTTACATTAAAGCATATTAGAACATATTTTTACAGTGCACCTTAACTGAAACCTGCTTTCATTTTTCTGTTCTGTTTGCTTCTGTTGTATTTACATTAATGCTCCAGCAGTAACTATGGACTAATATGCAGTCGCATACAAAAGTTTGAGCACCGCAGTGAAATCTTGTGTTTGATTTTCCAAGTGGAAATAACTTAATACATGCTCCACAGTGAACAATATGCCATTTTATATGTATTTGTTGAGTTTAAAATATTGGAAAGAAATCAAACATAAAATATAAAATGTGCTATAACCTTCGCAAAAGCTACATTTTATGCTTTTTCCAAATATGTTAAATTCAGCAAATAAACAGTAATTGTACGTTACAATGTGCAGAAGTGTGTTCTCTTTAGAGGAAGTGTTGACTTATTTCACTTAGAAAATCAACAAAACATGTCTTTTGGCCAGGGATGCCAAAACTTTTACTGGTAGTTTCTTAAGTGGAGGTAGATTTCCACCATTATTCTTTGACGTTTTAGAACTCATGTTAGCACAGATCAGTGGATAACAAGCTTACCATCAATGTGATGAAAAAACTGGAAATACCTAAAAAATATTAATAAAAGCACTTTTTAACAAAAAAACACAGAAGGGGCCATATTTTTATTTTATATTCTATATTTATTCCCACATGACAATCCACATCTGTTTATTCCTTAGAATTTAACAGTGTTTCTTACTGTGCCTTTAAGACTAATATATGTAAATGAGCTCTGTTCTGATTGCCTGTATTATGCCTCATGCAAAAAGCAGTCTGGGATGGAACGCTCCTTTTAACTTCAGCATGAATGGGCAGAGCTAAATTGCTGTAGACTGAATAAAAAGACAAAACTTGTCAAAAAAATGTCAAATTGTCAAAACTTAAGTTTTTGTGACATCACAAAAACAATTAAAAAATGAGCCACTTTTGCAGCTTAGTTTTCATATTTTGACATGTTTTAAAACTTAAAAAAACTTGCTTTAAAACTTATAAAGCAAGCATAATTTGGTTTTTCATAATATTGGCCATTTAACCTGTAGAGGGTGCAGTGTTTAGTATTGCTATAATAAAAACCATGGTGTATATGAATGATATAAACTATTTGTTACTTGTAGCTCATTGAAACAAGTGTAGTAATTCTACATTTACGCTGTATTCATGCAAGTAGAAGAGGTTTTATAGTAATTTGAATTTGATGAAAAGTTATAGTTGATTTGAGGAAAGTAAAACCATGTTTAGCATTTTTGCCCCACTTTGCCATTTTGTGACACCGAAACAAACTGAAACACAAAGTGCAGACTTGATCCTGCCAATACACAATGGAAATTTAGTGTAAGTTTAATTTATTGTGAACTCACTGGGTAAGTGAATACAAAATAACGTAATTACATTTGAATAATACTGCAAAAGTAAGAACTCCTGACTTCCAAGGGTTAAAACAACCTAACCTAACTAAGAAAATCTAAAAAATAAAGGTATATCCAAAGTATTGTAGATGCATTTTTTAATCGTTGATATGTGTCTGAGCTGTGATAACAAATCACATCAAACTTGGTGAAAGAACTGTGTACGTTTCAGTTACAGCACTGACATGATGAGATTGCATTGCGATGTTCTCTATTGTTCAATAGTGTAATTGTTATGTGTGATTTCAGGCAGGTTTACTAGATCCTGAGACAAAGAGCAGTTACACCCGAGAAGCTCTCGAAAGCAGTAAAGCTGTGGTTAGAGAGGAGATTCGATATCCAGATGGTAAGGTAAGAGGGGCTACTGATTTTCTTTTTAGTTAGAAATATAACTATGATCAAATTCTGTCATAACTCTTTTTTCCAAATGCTTTGGATCCTACAGATAGAACAGCTTCTCTCAGACGGTTCGCGTGTCATTGTTTTCCGGAATGGAACTAAAAAGGAGATTGGAGTGGATCAGAGATCAGTCACAGTAACGTTCTGTAACGGAGATGTTAAGCGCACACTGCCTGACGGAACCGTGGTACGTACTGAAAGGTCAGAGGGGAGAGAGGTGGAAGCGGCATCTTTTTTCCTAATATTAGTGTGGCCTTTTTGATAAGGTCACTGCATGGTGGAGCAAAGAAAGTTCATGCTGGATAGTATAGCTACTCATGTGAGCCTGTAGAGGTGGGCGATGTGGCAAACATATTATATCACGATACATCAAGAAGTTCTCAGGATACACAACGTCACAATATTTATTTTTTCCGGCATCTGATCAGTCAGAATAGAGAAAAAAGAACCAGTAATGTTACATAAGCACAATGATTTTTACTCACTATTTGGCATACTGTATTGCACTAAATCCAGTTAGACGGGACTAATTTTGCTCTCTTTGTAAAGAAACATGCAGTCAGTCAGTGTTCCACGAGTACTGACGATATGCATGATATGTTCAAAAACCTTTATCATTATTTGGGATAGGAGTGGCCTCTCGATTTACACACCGCCTTCACTCCGGAAAAGAGTAGAAAAGATGTTAAAACATTTAGTTTAGCCGTTATTTCTTTTACCGTTTACCTTTCTGTCTAAAGTAAATGCAGTGTGTCGTTAGCATCGCCATTAGCTTGGAAATGCATAGCAAACTTTCAACTTCACCACGTAAAATCAACATTTTTTTCGGTAATTTTACATGTCCTGAGTTGTACACATGAGAGAGGACAGTGACATTACATATCAGCTTCATTTTAGCCACAGAGAACAATGAGGCTGAAGTTGGCTTCCTGTTCGAGAGGAATTCCTATTTTGTTCAGATGTCCAGCTTAAATGATGCAGCAGTTAAATTCTGGCGCTTCCGGCATTATAATAATAACTGCTGCATCATTTGAGGTGGAACAGGGAAGTCTGGACAAGAAGCTGGCGAATAACACTTCAGCTTCATCAGAGAACATGAGTAAAATGCTTTTCAGAGTATCTCTGTACTTAGGAAACTCCTTTTTCACATGATATGATAGTGTTTTACCGACATATTGATTTGCATGGGATTAATATAACCTGAGGTCATTTCTAGGGCTGAGTTTATTGAAGATAAAGGCGACAGAATCTTTACTGACACGGGAGCGCCCAGTCGGTTAAAATGACTGACGTGGTGCATTCGGACAGGATTAAAATCACTGAGAAATGCTGGTAATAATAACATTGCCCATCTCCTCATGTAAAACTAATCCAACCCAAATAGGGCTTTACAGGGGGAAAATTAAAAAAAAAATTGATGACTATTTATTAAAAATAGTGGATTTCCATTCTGCTGGTGGAAGGGCTGCCTGGGGCCAGCAGAAGGAGGTTAAACGAGGGGAATCAATTGTGCTCCTGCTTGTTTGGTATGAAAACCTGCAGCCACACAAGCCCTTTGCAAAATTTGTAGCATGAGATATTGAATTTACCGGATTTTGGTAACATTCTTGTAAATTGTGTGGAAATTCCTGTGAAAACATAATAAATATTTGCAATAAAACTGACCAGTTTTTTTTTTTGGAACACCACTACTGGCTACTCAGCTAGAATGGTCTTGATTGGTAAACCAGAACCTGTCTAAAGTGATTTTGCTTGCTCTGCGTCTCCAGAGAACAAGTGGTGAAATACTATCAAGAACCTTGAGAATGAGCAATAAGTTTATGTGTTAATGTCATGACGCAGCTAATGCAGTTCCCCTCAAGTGCTTATTTTACAGAACCTGTTTTACTCTGACAGTCACTTTAACACGTAAGAGGAAGTGGTTGCGCTATAATAATTTTGTCAATGCCACAGATTTACCTGGGATTCAGAGGCGTAACTTGTAATGTTGATTGCATTTGCTATTTTATTAAATGACTTACGCAATGTAGATACAAACAAAGTAAACCACACAGTCTTACCACACCGCTGCACATAGAAGTTCTACAATTACAGACTGTGGTCCATCTGTTTCTCTGCATACTTTATCAGCCCCCTTTTACCCTGTTCTTCAGTGGTCAGGACCCCCACAGAGCAGGTATTATGTGGGTGGTGGATCATTCTCAGCACTACAGTAACACTGACGTGGTGGTGGTGTGTTAGTGTGTGTTGTGCTGGTACGAGTGGATCAGATACAGCAGTGCTGCTGAAGTTTTTAAACCTGTGTCCACTCACTGTTCACTCTGTTAGTCGTCCTCTCGTTTTCCATCAGTTGTTGTTGTTGTCACAGCAGGCTGTTAGCTTGGTGGACGTTTCTCAGTCCAGCAGTGACTCTGAGGTGTTTAAAAACTTCAGCAGCACTGCTGTGAGTGATCCACTTGCACTAGCACCGCACACACTAACACACCACCACCACGTCAGTGTCACTGCAGTGCTGAGAATGACTCACCACCCAAATGAGACCTGATCTGTGGTGGTCCTGTGAGGGTGCTGACCATTGAAGAACAGAGTGAAAGGGGGCTAACAAAGTATTCAGAGAAACAGATAGACAACAGTCTGTAATTGTACTTGTAATTTTACTGTACAGATACTGTAATTGTAATTTTGAACTACAAAGTGCACCTGTTTGGTAAATGAAGTGTAAAAACAAACAGGTGTATTTAATGAAGTGGCCGGTCAGTTTATACTGTAATAAAATATACTGAAAAAACAGTAATAATACTAAAATGATCTATTCATAGTTATTTTTTGTTGGCACTTGACAACTGTGTTGCATATGTGGGGCATTCTGGATATTGATTTTGTTACATTATTATGTTATGCAGCCTTCTCTGCTATTTTATGTCAAATACTGTCAAACATTTCAATTACTACAAATAAGTTTAAGCATATGAAGCTGCACAGCACTAACATTAGATGAGAATCAATTTATATATGTATTCCAACAAAAAGGGTCTTACATTACTGAAAACACTGATTCCAAATTGGTCTTGTGTTATTGTACATTAAGAGAGTCTTTGAATAAGCATTTCAGCATAAACTCCTCATTTAGCCCTTGACTATTTTAACAATTAATTAACCAATCGCAACACATGACAACACTCCAGTGACGTCCTGTCTGGATCTTCAACTGTATAAGGATTGTTTTCTCCTTATATAGATTGAGTGCTGATTCAGTTATTTTGTCTTTTTAGGTGTATTTTTACTCTGATGCTCAAACAACTCACTCCACCTACCCCTCTGGTTTGGAGATTTTGCAGTTTCCAAACAACCAGAAAGGTTAAACAACGCTCTGTACAGCCTGTCGTGTTGATTTATTTTAATTAGTCCACATGTGTGAGGATGGAAGCGTTTTGAAATGTCTTGTCTTTCTTTAGAGAAGCACTATCCTGATGGTAGGAGAGAGATATTTTTCCCAGATGGGACTGTGAAGAACCTGTACCCTGATGGCCGGCAGGAAAGCGTATTCCGAGATGGAACTGTTGTCAAGTTGTCGAAGTAATGCTTTTGAAGACAGATGCTGATTTTGTAGTGCTTGTTTGATTTCTCTGTGGTGTAAAGTGAGAAAAAACAATTTTGTGATGCATTATTTTGTTGCGCTCTCTGTACAGAAACGGGGAGAAAACAGTGGAGTTTCCCAACGGCCAACGAGAGATCCACACCACCCAGTACAAGCAGAGGGTGTACCCTGACGGCACTGTTAAGACTGTTTTTTTAAGTGGGAGGCAAGAGACGAAATACTCGTCTGGAAGAGTTTGTCTTAAAAACCATGAAGGCGTCATTATAACAGACAAAAAGTGAAGTACCAAAACTGGAAATACAGTCGAAATATGCAGGAACTGTACATTTTATTAAATGTGGTTTGCAATGTGTGTTTAATCAGAATAAAGAAGTGCTTATATTGTTTCAGAGAAACATGAGTTCCCAGCTCTGTTTTTTAAGACTAAAAATATCTTTTTACACGGTGTAAACTTGAACTATAGTACCTTGTCCTCTCTTTGAACTCAAAGGATAAATACATTGTACATGTCAGTATAAACTAAGCCTGTCTCTCTTTGTGGTTGGCATCGGTGAGAATTTTATGTTGCCCCAAACAGCCTGTTATTTTTGAAGCTTTTCACTTGGAGGCTTCCTCTGTGCACCAAAAGACTGATACTGCATGCAGGCAAAGGCACTTCATGACTTTACAACACTCAGATTTTAGCAGAATTGTGTTAAAAAAAAAAGTATAAAGACACAGTTTCTTCTAAAATCAAGGAGAATACAGGGGAATTCCATTCATTTTTCACAATTTCTGTGTAATTCGATTGTTGAGGTCAGACTGGTTTGATGTGAAACTGTTAATTGTTAAATGTAGGAAACATTACCTCGTCTGAGTTCTTTACAGTGGTGCTGATAGGAGTCTCAATGTCTACAATGCAAATATAGCCATTTTTTTCCTATCCAAAGCCAGTGTAGTGAACCTACATTTATCTGCTGAATCAAACCTCAGTCTGCCATGTAGAGGCAGTATTACTATGTTGCACCAACTGATTACATAACAGATTTTAATCAGTGTGAACAATGGGTTCATGTAGCTGTGTTCACTAATGCGTAGGTCTGGAAACTTTTGGACTTTTGCCCAATCCCATTTCACTCCGTGCCTCTACCACTTGGCACCTTACCCCTCTGTTTCTCACATTTGCGCCTATGGGTAGGGTGTCCCGATTCTTATTGAGATAGAGGGGTAGTGTGAAGTGTTAGGGCTACATGGCCCTCCAAACTTAGTTTAATGTCATTTCAATGTATTATGGTTTGTTTTCTTCATAACAAACATAAAACATCGCTAGCAGTTGCTGCTGTCTCGGTAGCTACCTACCTAAATTTCCCGTTCCACCTTAAATGGTCACCTCAGGCGTCACAACTGCTGCACCATTTTAGGTGGAACGGGAAAATTCAAACAAGAAACTGGTGAATAGCTGACTTCAGCTTAATATCACCAAAGCATTTGGGGTGGGCAGTAATAAATAACTGTGGCATCCCCCTCTTTGAAGGCATATATGATGCCCTAAATGTAACTATTGTTAATGAAGTAATGTTCTTTTTTATTCGAGGGTTGTCCCATTTCAGAGAGGACCATTTCAACAACCAGCCCTTGTGACTCAGTTCCAAGGTGCAAGGTGACACCCGAAAACAAGGGGTAGAGGTAAAAATGAGAAATGGGATTGGGCCTTAATGTAGTCTGAGATGTACTTGGTCTTCTTATGTTATAATCATGGGTGGAGTCTGCCTGTTCAGTACATGGAGGCAAGCTACAAAAATTGGAAAAAAGCCCATAGTATCCAAACTTTTTTAATGTAAGCACAGTGATATTACATCAAAAATCAGAGCTGTTGTAATAACAGATTACAGCCATATCATTTGTTCCTACAGCCAAAGTTAGCGAGAAAAATTTCTCTGTCTGGGTTCATTGCTGTTCACCTGCTCTCACTCTCCTGTGAGTTGCCAGACATTTTTTTAAATAAAATATCAGTGCGTGTCAAGTTAAATGCTAGATGTCTTGTTGTTATTAGGACATGGTTGTGTCAGCTGAGTGAAAACACTCTGTATAATTCCATGGAAATGGACCAAACACAGAGAGATAAAATGAGCAATCGTCCCTTCTTTGAAAGAGCAACAGAAAATGGACCAAAAATGTTAATAAGTAAAGATGTTTATAACACATGAACAGGCCTACTACATTACAAATAATATATTCCTGAGGCATGTCCTGCCTGGCACCCATGACACCCAACCAAAGCTCTGCTATAAGTTATAAAAGATGTTCTTTGGGAATATTTTCCTTCCTCAAGCATTTTAGTCGAAGGCCAGGCCTATTCAGTTTGAGGAGCAGTATTCACTCAGAAGTGGGGGGTATCTAGGACCCCAGAGGAGAGACGCAAATTTATTTTTTATGGCTGCACTGCTGTCATTGTTCTCCTTCCCTCGCTTCTCTTTGTGTACACAAGAGAAGGTAAGCTGACTCGTAAGCTGATGTACTTCATGCAATACAGTCTTTACATCCAGTGCATTCTGTGAGGCTTTCCGAGTGACCTCGTTGAAAGGAAATGTCAGTATGAAATCTCCCACACGAAGGGACGGTGTGGTCATTTCATGAGTTCTCTGGTCCCATGAGAACCTTGGGGGCTTGTACTTGGGGGCATGAATGGCAGGTAACCTGCATGCATTTGATAAGGAGTGCCTAGTTATATGCCTGGGGTCTTCAAGTGACTCTTCAAGTTCAGACCAGCAGGTGGGGCCTTCCACTTGTAGAGGACTCTTTTTTTTGTTTCCACTAACAATGATGGCCTTTGAATTCTGACAGGCTGGATGAAGAGCAGAGCCTAGTGAATTAACGCTGCTCTCCACTGATGGAGACTCAAGATTTTCTCCATTCAGAGAATTTAGGCTGGACTGCCTTTGCCTCTTCTTTCCAGACACAGACTTTGGTATCTGAAATGCTGCAGGGCTTTTTCTCAGTGAAGACGGGCTACCTAGACAGCAGGTTCGTTTGTGTCTTCGTCTGAGATATCCTCGCTGTCTTAGACCATCTACCTTACTGTAATTCATCAGGTCGATGAGATCATTTATCACTCCTTTTTTGACCACTATATCAGCAGGACAGTCCAGAGAAAGTGCAGGGCTATAATTGACCTCTAACAGCCAAGGCTTTAAGTTGGAATCGATGAGGATATCAAAGCCAAACAGCTCCAGGCAGTTGGGGCTGGACGGAATGGAAGGAGCCATCGTGAGCAGGGTCAGCGTCACTATGTTGTTGATCTTTTGCCAGAGCAGAAGTTCGTTGATGCCTTGGCTGTGAAGGAAGCTGCGGAATTTGCTCAACGTCCACTTACACCCCTGACCTACCCGCTCTTTATCTGTGGTGTAAAACGGACCAAATTTGTTGATGCTGGTGTTCGTTAGGTGAGAGAACAGGTTGTCCAGAGAAGCTAGGTTGTATTTCTCTGTCGCGAAGCGCACCAAGCCCTCCTGGTGCATGTAGATGGTAAGAGGACAGAAGCTTTTCACGCAGACGTAGATCCGCAAGTCAAACTTGTAGCCTGAGATTAGAAGAGGGTTGCTGATATATTTCTGTACAATTACAGGCGAATTGTAAACCAAGTGCTTGACGTCATCAAAGATAAAGATTCCTCTTCCTCGGGAGAGATCCACCGGTTTACAGATCCAGTATCCCGGCTTTCCAGCGTTTTCCACACGAGTCTTTGTGTATACCTCCAGGAACCTGGTGTAGTCATTCGGGAGGATGAAGGCCGTGGGGCTGAAGCCATACAAGGCAGCGCCATACGTGCCCCTCATTCTTCTCAGGTTGCGTGCCAGGCAGTCCTTGCGTGCAATTCTCGCCGTTTTAGGGTGATGGTTCAGCCTCTGCCAGGGTAAGATGTTCTCATACTCAAAGTTGCGGAAGGCTGAGGTGCGCCAGTAGAGGTTCCAGGCCCCTTCCTCCTGCTCTTGTGGGTCATACTCTTCCCAGCCGCGCTCCAGCAGCACCTCCCGCACCACCTCCGGAGTGTTTTCATGGAGCCTAAACACCAGGGGCGCAGAACCATTGGAAGCCATCGTGGAAACGCCCCAGGCTTCGAATGGCAAAACGACCAGGCAAGAAGGGAAGAACAGTCATCATTTTAAAAACTAGTTCAGCAAACAGCCTTAATGAAAAGAAGAAAAATATGCTTGAATAAATACTGCCTTCTACCTTACAGGGTTACATTTACATGTAGCAATAAACTGAAATGTTCTGAAGTTTCCAATTCACTCATTCTCTAAAATGCCCTAGAAATACTTCATTGGATTAATGAGTTAGGCCAAGATCAAACCAACTTCATTTCAGCAGTATCATATAAATGGTGTTCTCAAAATATTGACTTACTTTGTCAAAATAATGTTTTAGTATTCGGTAAAAATGACTTTTTATCCTAAAATAATTAATCTTAAAATTTAATAAGGCATTATTTTAACATAGTATCTCAAGATCTCAAGAGAAAATATATATAATTCAATATTCAATATATTAGCTCAATATTTAGAGGAAATAAAGTCATCACTGCGAGATATTAAGTCAATATTTTGAGAAAATAAGTCATTGTTTAGAGACACTAGGTCCATATTTTGACATGTAAATCAATGACAAATAAGAATTTTTAACACTACAAATTTAAATGTGCAAACTACGTATTAATGACAAATACAGAGAAAATGAATAATGTAAGCGATGGAAACCAAACATCGAAATGCGTCGAGATGTTCGATAATCGCAGTCCGTCCTTCAGATACAGTAATTTCACACACCTGTCAGAGGTCAGAGGTAAGACTTCATTCTGGACTCCTGTTCACTGCAGGACTCACTTACCTCCTACAGCAGCGCTGCTAATGCGAAGCTGTTCACCTGAGCAGTTCAGGTCCGACGGGTTTCTCCTCCTTCTCTGTCATCCTCTGTGGTCATCCATCGTTGCCAGGATACGCATCGCGTGCTAGTACAGGTCACTCTCAACAGCGGAGGCGTTTTTTTCGTTGCTATAGTAACGGCATCACCTTTCAGTTTTAAAGCCAGGCGGTGTTTTTTATTGTTTTTTCCTTCCTTATTGCGACAGCTCACATTCACAAATCGCCCGGCTGAGACAGGACGCTGCCAACCAATCCCAGCGCAGGAGCCGAGACCTCGCTAGCCAATCCCGGAGCAGGAGGTACTGCTGGGGGCGGGGTTTGGGAGTTTGGCCCCAAAATGTGATTTACGTCATTGTTTTTTTCTAACGTTTTATCGACTGCTAATAATGTATTTTTGTTGGCGCTTAAATTTTTCTCCTTTGTGTTATTTTCTTACTAAAATCACCTTGTTTATTTGTGTTGAAGATATAAAAGAAAAACAAATCAACAATAAGATGCTAATTTTCAAGCCTAAACAACACAGTAAAAAAGGCTAAAGAGAAACTCTCTTTAAACTCCGGCACTTTTATTAATAATTAATATTAATATTGACACATAGGCCGATCCAAAAGCAAGCCCTAATCAGGGATTTGTCAAAACTGAAATTTTTAAATAGATCATTTAACTCATGTTTATAGGGAGCCCTGCTGGTGACGTACATCCTGCATAAATAAAAATAACGCATGGCCATGCCGTATTAACGTGTAGATAATTAAGTCGTGACCATGACTTAGTAAGGCGTGGGAACGAGATCATGCTTTATTAAGCTGTGGTCAAGGCTTTATTATGTCATTCCCCCGCCATACTAAGTAGTGGCAACACATTCACAACACAGGATCTTGTTCCCACACCTTACTAAGTCATGAACATGACTTAATTATCTCATTCCCAGACTTTACTAAGTTGTCGCCATGCATTTTTTTTATTTATACGGGCTGTCACCAGCAGGGCTCTGTACATTTACATATTGAGCAATACAGATCACACACCAGCAGCCTTTGCTATGAGGCTGACGAAGTGAGAAATTAATTAAATTAGATCACTTTTTAATCAAAATACAAAAAAGGTCATTTGTCATGCTTCACAAATAGCAATATAAACACTTCATGCTTTGCGTTACATACACTTTTCTTTACAAAATGAGGTAAAAGGAGGCCACAAATAGAAAAAATATATAGAAAAAAAATCAGTTTTGTTATAAAACAAGTTTCAAAGTGCTGTAAAAATTAAATCTAAGACTTCTGAACATTAAGGCATTTTTATGTTTGCCAAAACACAGCAGTCTCTGGTCGACAGAGGCCTGTTTAAGCTTTATGGCCTATAGATTTGTCTGAGCAATAATGTTCGCAGTCTCAGGCATGTCTTTGAAGTTCTGCTTCTCTGCGACGTTGGCGATGACTTTCACTGGTTCAGTGGGATGCTTGTACTCATTGTACTCGACCCAGAGGTAAGTCACCATGCTCAGTACCAGGACTGCTATTAGAATGTAGAGTTTGGTGGACAGGCAGATGAATGTGCTGTATGCAAAAGCGATCACAAAGCCCAGAGACTCCCACATGCGATAGTTGGCGAATGCTGCCTCCTTGTGGTTAGAGAAGAGAGTGCCGTAGAGTGCTGCACGGGGAAATGCAAAAGTAATGAGTTCTTCACTGACCTCTCCGAAATGGATAAAATTTGTTGGTGGTTCAGAGACTTACCGTTGGTTTGTGTCTGCCATACAGCATCTGCCACACCCCAAAGTGCAGGGAACACAAAGAAGACAGGGAGCTGGTCTGGGTGAGGCCTCCAGAACAGCAAGGCGAGCACAGAGCTCAGGTTTATTATGGCAGCTGTGAGGAGGAGGAGAAGTGGTGACATTTTTTTAATAAACATTTACATCTGTGATCGCCACCCATGCTTCCTAAAGGTAGGCCTGTCTGTGTAGTTCTGTCCCGACTGTGATCTGCAATGTGTGGGATTGGGTTGGAAAAAACTCCAGTCCAGTTGTTGGGATTCAGTCAGTCCACGTTGTAATTCTGTACCAGTTCGAAACACACCTTAGCCAGGTGGCCTCAAAATTGGGTAAAGTGTGTCAAGGAGCCCATATTATACGTTTTTCACTGATTGCATTTGTGTGGGTTCTAGAGTTGCCACCTTAGCCCTGTAAAATTCCTGGACACTTGGTCAGTAGCTTGTGTTTCACCAAAGTCAGCGGACAGATAGATGTCAGTTCACCTGATCTTCTCAGTTGAAGGGCT
>JAILXH010201265.1:2411-23291 GCA_023558415.1 Piaractus mesopotamicus | reverse complement strand
AGATAGATAGATAGACAATGCAGGTGACAATGCAGTGGTGCATGTCACGTCCAGTGGATCAACCAAGTAACTAAACACTGTAAACAATAACATAATAATAGTTAATAGTTGTGCAATGTGCCTGGGTGTATAAACTAGTGCAGTGCAATATGCAATATGTATGAATGTATAAACAAAATGGCAGCGCATAGTAAAGAGTAGAGACACATAATGTCCATTTGGTTTAGGTACCTGCTCCTGTACTCTTAAGTTACAAGTAGCCAATGGATCTCCAATGTTTTAGAGACAAATTACTATAAATCTAGATTTAATATGAAACAAGAGATGCTGAGAGACAGGTGAAATGCCATCTAGGCCTTTTAATTCAGTTCCAGTACCTGATAGCCACTGTATATTGTACACGTAAACCGATGACACAGTTGTATGCAAAAGTTTGAGCACCCTCTGGTCAAATGATGTATTTTGTTGATTTTCTAAGTAAAAACAAGTTAACACATCCTCTATAAGGAACACACTTAAATATGTCATTTTTGTGTTAATTGTAGCACAGATATTTAATTGATTTGTGATTTGTTTGAATTTAATATTTTAAAAAAAACAAATAGAACATAAAATATAAAATTTGCCATAACTTTTGCACAGGCCGCATTGTAGGTGTTATTTTTTCCCAGAATGTTAAATTCAGCAAATAAACAGAAACTGCATATTAAAATGTGCAGAAGTGCGATCTCCTTAGAGCACATGCGTCAGGTTCTAGTCCTTGCAGGTCAAAACACTGCAGACTTCAGCACACTGCCTCATTAAACACAGCTAATTCAACTCATCAGCTAATTAGCAAGGCCTTAATGAACTGAATTCAGAGCGTTAGATGAGGGTAAAGGCTAATCTCTGCAGGACTTTGGCCAGGAAGGTCCCCAGTATGACATGCCTGCTCTAAAGCAACTTATTATAGAATAGTTTTATTGATTTTATTTATTTTCACTTCCAAAATAAACAAAACATGGATGCCTAAACTTTTGCATACAACTGTACTAGTGAAGGCTTAAATCAAAGCAGCCCAAAAACACAAAAACAATTGCTAGCTAGATGTTTGTTTGTTTTTAGGATGCGCTATAAATATAATATTAAGTTCCTGTGAGCTAGGTTCTTGCGAAATGCTGCCACTGAGTGAAGCAGTACTTAATGTAATTACTGTTAGCATAGCAAAGGAAAGAGAGGAGATTAAAGGCAGGATGGTGGTAACAAAGTTCAAACTTTGGAAAAGTAAAAATCGTAACTACATAAATATCATAGAACTTAATTCATCAGTTCTAAAAGAACAAAAGAAAAGAGTCAGCTGTTGGTTAATCTAATGAATATGACTATTCAACTTCATACAGCAAAGAGAAGGCCTTGATTTTTGACAATAGCAGCTACAGCTGAACTACAGCTGTAAATATTAGTGGATTAGTGGATATAGTAAAATCGCATCTCTAAGCAAACTCTGATCCACAAATTCTTCAAGTAAGGAAAAAAAGAGAAGACAAACAAGACACACAAGTAATATGCAGGCTTAAGGTTGAAGGATATGAACATGGGACTGAGTAAGAGTAAGAGAAAAAAGAAAATTCAGAAAATAATTCAAATGAAATTTACCGGGTAACCATCCCGTCCAGCTTTGCCCTGTTCAAATTCAAAAAATGGTCAAAATGCAGAAATAAATGCAGAAATAAATGTAGAAAAGAGTAACCATGTTCACTTTAGCAAAATTAAACAGTGTAATATGTAATTGTAATATATATATATATATGGCAAGATATATTTACTATATGTTATATATATCACTTACAGTACATTTCATGGCAAGGCTAGTTAATAGATTAATGTGTGACAGCACTGCACATTACAGTGTTTTTCCCACTCCAGTACACAATTCAGCTCATGAAAGTCTTGAATTCATTTATTATGAGTTAATTATGTTGTAAGGGAATTCCAAAGATTTTTCAAAAAATTCTCTGCAATGAAACGGCTAAGATGTAAGCAAAGTAGTTTAAGTGGTCAGAGAAATCATAAATCAGAATTGTTCACAGTGGTGGTAATAGGAACCAGACGTCTGAAGAGTTTAAGGCCTCTAAAAGCACCCTTGCATGAAACATAATAACTACGAATTCCAAATACGCTGCTGATGCCTGAGACATTGTTTTATGTTAGTTTTGAGGTCAGGTTTTGGCCTAAGACATATTTTCGAAATCCATTCATGATGGAGGGGTATGGGCAGGGTGTTGTGAGACAAAATAGTCCCTAAAGAAAATCTTTTTGTCAGATGTATCACTATTTTACCATCATTAACATATAACAACACAGAAGACACATGTGGCTTCACTGGCAGTTTTGGATAATAAATAAAATAAAAAATAAATATTTGTGTTGTAGACATGGCAAGCCCCGGTTCCTATCACCACCACTGTAAAGAAATCAGAGTCTGTAAATTTCTCAGCAATTAATTTATGAAGAAATTTTGCAAAATGATCGGAATTCCCCTTTAAGGCAGAGAAACTCCTGGACAGCATTTGTACTCCTTGGCAGCATCTGGACCCAGTGTTTGACCCACTTGTCATGGGTCACAACAATGGATAACAACAGCCTTGGACACAAATACAAACAAGCAAACTATGTTTGGTATCTACAAACAACTAAACCTTTCAAGGATACAGCATGTTTTACTATTCCCCATATAAAAAACAATACATGTGAATGTTTCTTAAATAATCACAGAATACTGATAAAATATATTGCAATCTATTTTGAATATATGATATTTTTGTATGGGTTGAATAGACACGCAATGTTAAGGTAATGTGTGTTTGTGGCTCAACTCTATATTTCACTGAAAGAATATCTGCAGATTAAAGACTCTGTTGTGGCTTTAGAGCCCAGCGTGTCTCATATATTCTTAGGCTTAAGTATGTTTGCTCAGCCTCTGTGAAGCAGAATTTACTTACCACAACAGACTACAGTGATACCTGTTTCAGCATGGAGTGAATGAACAATAAACAGGAATGAGGTACTTACTGGGGGTCCTGCAAAAATAACACACACAGAGGGAAAAAAACAGTGTTAGTGCTGTAAAATGAAAGCAGACTCGTCACTGAACTTTATTTGGATAGCCCAATGTACATACAGTCTCATGCAAACGTTTGGGAACCCCAGTCAAATGACGTATTATTTCAATATGTTAAATTTGCTAAATATATTGAAAAAGAAAACAAAATTCTATATTTTATTTTTTTCCAATGTGTTTCCAGTATTCCTGATCCCAGAGATCTACCGTCATTTAGCCAACACACTGGCTCTAATATTCCTAGTCCTGGAGATTTACCATCAGGGAGCCAACACACTGGCTCTAATATTCCTAGTCCTGGAGATCTACTATCATGGAGCCAACAAACTGGCTCTAATATTCCTAGTCCTGGAGATCTACCATCATGGAGCCAACACACTGGCTCTAATATTCATAGTCCTAGTTATCTACCATCATGGAGCCAACAAACTGGCTCTAATATTCCTAGTCCTAGTTATCTACCATCATGGAGCCAACACACTGGCTCTAATATTCCTGATACTGGAGATCTACCATTGTGGAGCCAACACATCGGTTCTAATATTCCCAGTCCTGGAGAACTACCATCGTATATCCAACACACTGGCTCTAATATTCCTGGTCCTAGAGATCTACCATTGTGGAGCCAACACACTGGCTCTAATATTCCTAGTCCTGGAGATCTACCATCGTGGAGCCAACACACTGGCTCTAATATTCCCAGTCCTGGAGAACTACCATCGTAGATCCAACACACTGGCTCTAATATTTCTGATCCTGGAGATCTACCATCATGGAGCCAACACATTGGCTCTAATATTCCCAGTCCTGGAGAACTACCATCGTAGATCCAACACACTGGCTCTAATATTCCTAGTCCTGGAGATCTACCATCATGGAGCCAACACACTGGCTCTAATATTCCCAGTCCTGGAGAACTACCATCGTAGATCCAACACACTGGCTCTAATATTCCTGATCCTGGAGATCTACCATCGTAGATCCAACACACTGGCTCTAATATTCTTTGTCCTGGAGATCTACCATTGTGGAGCCAACACACTGGCTCTAATATTCCTGGCCTGGAGACTTACCATCGTGGAGCCAACACACTGGCTCTAATATTTCTGATCCTGGAGAACTACCATCATGGATCCAACACACTGGCTCTAATATTCCTGGTCCTGGAGATCTACCATCGTGGAGCCAACACACAGGCCCTAATAATCCTGGTCCCAGAGATCTACCATCACTGAGCCAACACACTGGCTCTAATATTCCTGGTCCTGGAGATCTACCATCGTGGAGCTAACATGCTGACTCTAATATTTAGATCCAACACACTGGCCTGGAGATCCACCATAGAAAAGAGTTTAGATCCAACACACTGGCTCTAATATTCAGATGCCCATGAAGGCCTTTATAATCTGGTTCAGGTGTGCTTGATTGGGGTTTGGAGCTAAACTCTGCAGATTAGTAGATCTCCACGACCGGGATTGGATACACTGCTTCACATACTTGCCTTACCTTTAAATGACACCCAACTAAACATCCATTCAATTCACCGTAATGTTTTCTAAACATTACATTCATTCTAACCTCAACCTTGACCTCCACCCAAAACCTAATCCTGACCCTAATCCTGGTGCTAAACCTCTAGTCCTAATCTTAACCCTAACCCTTATGCTGCTGAGAATCTGAGAAACCAAATTTCTCCGAAAGGTTTGTTAAAAATTTAAACATCTGTAGCTAACCTACAGGGGCTGTCCAAATAAAGTGGGACCAAATATCGTTCTCCCTTTTCTTAGAATGAATTAAATATGATACACAGCCATTATTGTTCACAAAGCCAAAGAACAGAAATAAACTACATCTTAAAGAAGATGAACTACTGTTTGACCCTTAAAAGGGCAGAGGGGTTTTAAGAACAGGTGCTGTAGAAATAAATCAACATTTTTGTTTACGTATATCCAGGTGTTTCTAATAAGACTGACCTCCACTTTCACATGAATTAAGTATGAGACCAAGTTCTAACCATTGCAAGGGACAGCTGATCTGCACATATCCTCTCAAAGAGTGTTTAACAGAGAGAGAGAGAGAGAGAGAGAGTCATTATGGGCTGCACAGTATTTTGCTTGTCCAATTCTGTCCTTTCCTGCCTAATTTTAATGCTGCTCAGATTGCAATTAGTGGTTCTTCTGTCATCAAGCTTGCGTTTAAAAAAGTGTCTGACACGAGAGAAGGCGAGAGAGGGTGTAAAAGAGCGCCATGACTATGTTTGTTTATGTAATGCCTTTTCCATCCATACCACAGAACAGTAATTCACAGTGAAGTGATTAATCTCTTTATTTTGTTGCGCTCTCATGGAGCCCTGTGACTTCTCTAATCTGCGTGATGATTTGTCTGCGACAATGTGTTCCAGCTTCCAGGCATTTCTTCTTTCTCTCACAAAACAGAACCAGGCATGGCGCAGCAGAGAGACCGCGGGCATGGGGCAAAAATGAACCGGCACCATCCATCTCTGTGCACTCAAATCAAACCTACATGGCTCCAGCTACCAAACAGCAGCAACAGGGTAAAGCTAAGTAGAACCATGTTGAGTTTAGAAACAGGTAAAGTCACTACCTCTATGTGAACAAGAAGACTGAAGTCTCATTTTGGGAAACAGATGCAGAAAAGCTGCTGTTGTGTTCGTGTGGGAACTGAGAGCACTTGGTTTTAATCACATCTGATTAAAAAGTGGCCTGGCCGAGTGTGGGAGATTCAGTACAATGTAAGCACTATGTTTGCTGTTGAAAATGGCAGGTATTGGGTCAGAGTGGTCAAGAACTTCATGAACTGCGAAACAAGAGTGGGTAGGGGCCATAGAATCTTCACTAGCCTATCATTGCATAAATTTCAGGTCTTTCAGTCTCTAAATTTGGCCCTAACATCAGGAGATCATATGGTCAAATCTTTAGCTGTGCAACAGCTGGGAGTCCAAGAGATCATTGGCCTTGAGCTCTCTGGGTGAGTAGGACGGCCTTCCCTCTTGCCCATCACTTAGGGTGATGCTAGCTAGTTGTTGGTGTAACATAATGGGTAAAACCACTGTCCTCTATGCAACAGACTGGGTTTGTTTCCCTGCCTGAGCAAGTACACGGAAGGAAGCAAGGAAGCATTGGAGACAAAACTTATTGCTGCTGTCGGAACAAAACGTTGTATCTCCATTTTTGCCTTTTTTTCAGTTTTTTCAGCATATTTTGGAAATGCCTGTTTCCCTTTACATTGTGTGTAAATTTCATGATGAATGGACCAAATTAAATGGGCCAAAATTACTTGTAAAAAAGTCTGGTTCCATTGACGTACATTAAAAGTAAAGTATGTTTTTTCCTTCTCCTGCAAAGTTACCATTTTGGAGACGTAATTCCGGAGGCTTATCTTTACGGAATTACGTCAAAATCTCTCTAATAGATAAACTTACGCTTATGCGTACAAGACGCTCAGACAAACTATAAAATGTTACATCAAAGTGTATATTTATAGCAATTTAAGGGTCAAATTGCCTTGATTGCTGGCTGTAACTGAGTCACATACAGTCGATAGAGAGTAGATAACGATGAAAAGAAACTTCTTTTTTTCATTTCCTGCTCCACATTAAATTGTGTAGCAGTTACATCCAGACGCCTTTATGGGTGCTAGCATGTAACTGCTGCACTATTTAAGGTGGAAATTCAAATAAGAAGCTAGCAATAGCCTTTATCTATAAATAGTATTACTATTGATTTATCTATCAATAGTATGAAATTTAGTGCGATGATATGAATCTGGTACTGACTGCCACAACTGGTAGTGCTCTACAGAGTTTAGTCTCTTTTTTGGATTACTGATGTAGCAATTTTCATACTTCAGGTTGTAGCATGTTTACTTTCATGATTATGTAACATTTAAGACAAATGCTTTCACCAGTTTTCATTTTATCACTAGCTAGCCAACTTGGTTATCTCAGTGTAGCATATCAATAATAAATAAGATTAAAAAATGAAGAAATGACAATGAAAATGTGCAAATTTCAAAAACATGTAGATTGTATCAAGGCAACTCTGAGTGCATGTGTGTATATAGCAGGAGTAATACAGTTAGAGTTTGGGGTTCAGTTGGTTTGCATCATGTAATTCTCCGTCTGAAAACAAGTCCCACTTCAAGCCTGCCTGACACTATTCATAGAAATGTCTGGGACCTCAGTGTAACCTCTGGATTTACACTTGCACTGCATTTCTAACGCTGCATATGTCAAAGACAAATCAAACGAGTGACTGTACGTTGTGTTAAGTTGATTGTCATTGTAGCAGTGTGGGACACTGAGTCATCATCAGGGCCAGACAAGACAACACATGACTCCCAGCTGACTCAGATCCCTACAGTCACTTTCTGATTCAATTAACTCGGAATAATGTTTGAAAAATGAATCACGTTAAATAACGCATCAAGAAACTGTTCTGGTGAAAATCCAGATGTTCACTGCTAATTCAAACTGAAAGATCTTTGAATCAGAATGAGGCCAGAAAGAAACACAGTCACAGAAGGAAGCGGAGAGTGAGACAGATTAAAACTCACCAGGATCTCCTCGTCTGCCTATTCTCCCACGCTTCCCTGGAGGACCTGAAATTAACAGAAAACAGCATGTTTACAGACAAATAGTAGAATTCTGCATTATAAGCGCCATTACTCAGGAATGATGCTTCGTAACAGTGTAACCAATGGAACAAACACCCACTACATTAGTTTAAAGCCTCAGTATGGTGTCATTTATATTATAAGATAGCATTGCTTTATTAATATGTTACTCAACACTTTTAGTCACTTAAGTCACTATGTAGGCAGCCTTCAAATAAAGTGTTACCATCTAGTTACCATCTAGGCTAATCTTTATAAAACCCCTTTTCATTTTAAACTTTGACACGTTTGTGATATATATTTGAACCTTTATATAACAGCGCTGTGTAAAAGTTAGGGGAACCCCCATCAGATGTGTCCTTGATTTTTTAAGTAAAAAAAAAGTGCAAAGTGTAAAGAGAACACAATTCTGCACATGCACAATTACTGTTTATTTGCTTAATTTGAAATATTAAAAAAAGAAAATAAAACATAAAATATGGCCCGTGCAAAAGCTTTGGCACATTTTTGTAGAAGATGTGAAAACCAACAAAACATGTAGTTTGAAGAGGGGTATTCAAACATTTGCATATGACTGTTTTCATAGTTAAAACACAACGCAGCATACAGCAAAGATAATCAAAAAACAAGAATCTTGTCTGGAATTAAGCTTGAATTGAAAGACGTGGCCTGAAAGAATGTAATGTGTCCACCTTTAAAAAAGATTTTGCTGAACAGCGTTTCATTATTTTTCATTATTATTCTTTTAATAAAGCACCAACACTTGCACTGCCAACTGGAGTAAAAGTTTTGAATTGCCGTGAGCAATCCGACATTGTCCTCTTTTCCTTGCCATAGTTAACTGAATATCTGTTCATTAACTCATTATGTGATACTCAAATATCAAAAGGATCCAGAATTAGCTTAGAAATATTAACTCATTTTTATTAAATTAAAATCGCAATTTGAAAGAGTGCAATTTTCAAATCACAAGAGGACCAATTTTCTTTGTATCCTACATTATTTAACATTGTTGTAAGTGGAGAACTTTAATCTAATATTGCAAAGTTTCTACACCGGCAGTTTGGCGTGCTACATTCAGTATTAAAAAAAACAGTGTTTGTCTCTTGGGGAGAAAAACTTGGAGCTGAATTTCTAGAACAAATTGTATTAAATATGCAGTTGCAATACTGGTCAGAAAAAAATGCAAATAAATATTTACTGTTCTAGTCAGAGTGCACATCTCTATATGACCTCTATCTGCCATTAATAGCTAAGCACCTTTTATGCCTGTGTGTTTAACAGATTAACCTGTGCTGCAAATTCAATTCCAGTGGCCGTCCCTCCTCCCTTCCATCTGCGGGAGTGTGAAATAGGAACCATACCTGCGATGGGGCGCAGAGGCCACTGGGACGGTAACGAGCACACGCTCCCTTCGTTTGCATGATTATTATTGTTGTAAGCTAATCTGCTCCTGCTGCTCTGGCCTTCTCCCCTTTAAAGAGAGAGGGGGGACGGGACGGGCCGGAAAGAGAACTTTACCCTTTACCCTTCAGCATTAGCCTTCTAGTCCTTCTGGATCTCTACAACATGGCTTATCACAGAGCAGCAGCACTGCACACTTTAGTGTTTTTTCTGCTCCAACACATCCAAAGAACTATATGAAATGACCCATTTCATGGAAAACCGTGAAAAAAGTGAAATAATTTGATGTAGTATGTAAACACTGTACCATTCACTCCCCAGTCTGTACAGTCCATATTTAAACATTAGGTCACTCATTTTGTTCTTTATTTGTTTTTGTAATGCCAACATTTTCACATATATCCGTCTGTTCAACCTACACCCATTTAGCCCCACCTGTTCAAGCTGAAGGTATAAGCTTCTGCCTAAACTGCTCTTTGATTGAGACAAGATGCTGGGCAGCCAATCAGAACAGAACTTGCAAGTACTTTGATAAAACAGGCTTTTAAGTTCTGAATTTAGAACAGTTATAATTACTGTTGCTATATAAATGTAAAAGCCACTGCACACCAGACGGCACTGTATCTGAGATAAACAGATAAACGCTAAAGGTCTGTTACCTCAGTGTGGTGGCCTTTTTTCTAATTCCAAACATGACAAATTATGTTGAAAGTTTTTTTTTTATAAAATCTATATGATTAAAGTATAGAAAATTAACCTGAACTTGATGTTTATCGCACTCTCATTGTATGTGTTCTACAGTAGCAATCTAGAATCTAGAAGACTCAAAACAAAGTCGGTATACACAACAATATCCTTCCATCAAATTCATATTTCATACTTGAATATCTCCCCTTCTAAACTATCTCCACCGTTGAAAGCCGTAGTAAAATCATCAATATACACGTATGACATCAATTAAATTTTGTTGTTAAGTTATTAAACACATATTGCTTGGCATTATAATCTTCTCTTACCACACTTCATTGCTCACTGTAATTATTATTAATAATGAATAAAATGACTTAATGAACATTGACGTATATTATGTCATATTTTCATATTACACTTGATTTTCACCAGCTTGCTGCCCCACTCTCCTGGTCAGACATCACTCTCTTCATTTGCTTCATGCTGTGTACTGATCCCAACACACCCCAACTCATATTTCTGACTCCCGTTCCCCATCCTCATTCCCTCCCTGCTTGACCTTTCTCTGCTGAAGGCCTCTGTCCTTTGCTTTACCCTTGCCGCTATCATAATGATGTATGTACCAGCGTACGTATACGATCACACAGGAACTGCCACTCTGCGTACATAGTGAAAATAGCTGTGGACGGAACCGCCTTTGAGCTAAACTGGCTCACTGCACTGGCCGGTGTCCACTTACAAACCCCCCCCAAACCTACAACACAGGTAAAAATATACGCCTTCCTGAGCCCCAGTCATAAACACTGCTGGCTAAGGCAGGGGCTGCGGTGGTGATGGCTCAATACTGGGGGCCAACATGCATTCCACTTGAAAGGGTATGGGAATGGAGCCACCAATATATTTTTTGTGTCATATTTATTTTGGTGTGCTAGAACTCTCTATTAGAAGATCACACATAATAGAAAAACTGTTTTTTTCTTGTTTTCCTCAAATAAAATACTTTAATGTAGAATGTAAACATTATTAAAGCTTCTAAAACTTGCCATGCACTTCTCAGTCCATACAGTCCATATATAGAAACTAAATTGTAGAGGCAGCCTGTTTTGAATGTGCGAGGGTTGTGACATCACAACCATGAATGCATGTACAGTACTGTGAAAAAGTATTTGCCCCTCCTAAATGGCTCTATTTTTGCATATTTGTTACGCTAAATAATTTCAGATCATTTCATTTATTAAAGGAAAAAGTTCTGCAGCGCTTATTTCGCCCATGTGAAAAAGTAATTGCCCCCAACAAAATAATAAATAGTTGTGCCAATTTAGCAGCAATAACCACAACCAAATGCTTCCCAAGGTGTTTTTGGCAAGTGAGATGAGCCTTTCTGTTGTAGTTTTCACCTTGCAACTCTCCAAAATGGAAACCAATTTTTTGTCCCTTTATAATGGTCAAACTCTAAACACTGATCTTATCTGTGGTGAGCGAGGCCTGGAGTTCCTTAGATAATTGTCAGGGTTCTAATGTGCCTTCATGGATGACAAAAATTCAGGGGACAAAACCAGAATACAAGAAAAATATATGAGCCATTTAAAGGTGTATTTATGATATCTTTGGATAATAAACTCAGATAATAGAAGCAATACTATTATACTCCATGTATTGAATAATTTCTATGATTTTTCATGATGTAGTAAAAAAAACCTGGGTAGGATTGAGTCTGGACCCAAAAGGCAGTGTCCAACTGTCTCCACATTTGTCTCGCAATATGTCACAGGACGTTAATGTCCAGTGACGAAAAAGTGCATTATTATTATTTAAAGCACACAGGACACAGGTTCCTGCATTGGTTCTTGAGTTGATTTAGCTACTGTGACAGTTTGTCTAAAACAAGCGATTCAGAGACGGACACGGACGTCTACATTCTGCCGCTGAGAGGGGGTCCGCTCTTCTCTTTATTAAGCCCCACGACTGTTTGCAATAATGGTCCAAATGAAAACACAGAATGTGATACTCTCACATCCTGGAATGGAACGTCTATACTATTCTCAGATCTCTCTCGCTGAGATGAATTAAAGCACTATGTTGGAGGGAAATTGAATTTATAAGTCTGTTTGTGTTTGAGGGAGCTTAACATGTGGTTAAAGTCTTTACTGAACTTTTTTGGTGTGGGAGCACGTTCTAATAGGATACTCAACACCCATGATCTAGAAAATCACAACCCACCAGCTGCCTTAGTGCCAAATACTGCTACAACCAGACCAGCAACATAAGAGGTAGGAAATAAGTTTCATTTAGAGGACAGGTAGGCAACTGGAAATAGCATTTTCAAATGTTATTTTACTCCATGATGTGTCAGATGCAGTATGAACTGGAGTTAGCATTTAGTTATGGCTCCAAATTACCACCTGAACACATAAAGGTAACAACTTCTTTTAACTTTTACTTAGTTTGTGTACATCTTTAAAGAGAAACTCACTGTACGACAACATGTTTAAATGAGTTTTTGGTCTTGGTAGCCCACTGATTCAAATGTTAAATGTAACACCTTAAATCAAAGGTCTTCAAATCTGGACGTTGAATCCATTTTCCACCCCTGTATTTAGTAATCACCAGTATTTAACTACTGAACCACTAAACTATTGAGGTGGCTAGTGGCAAACCATGACTATTAGTGCAAAGCCTGCAATTCATACCATAAATGTCAAAATTTGTCAAAGCATAAGGAAAAACCCTCCTCTATGATAATGCTAATGATAGCAGCATTTCATATTAAAGTTATTTGGCAGTTCTACATTAAGCACAGATGCTTCTAAAAGCTTTTAACAGCCATTACATGTTTTACTTGATGCTTGTGACAAACATATTATCACATATTGTATCTTGTAGCAGTTTCACAGTGACTGTTTCGGTGGTGAGCTCTGGTACAGAGCTGCCGCCACTGTTTTCCATTTCTAACATCTAACTCATTAGGCTGCCGCTTGTATTCACAGTCTATGATGTATCAAAGACCTCCAGAAGGCCTAGAGTGACATTTTTTCTAAAATCGATTGGTTGATTCCTGTGTTACTTTGTAATTATGCTGATGGTTAATCATTCATTGGGAGCTCACATGCTGTACCTACCTAGACACCAACAATTCATTATTGACCAACTTTCCATTGGGCTTTTCAAGAATTTATCCATCCCTAACTTAATAATGAAACTTGAGTAGCACTGCAATATCTGCAGAGTTTAAATATAAGCATGATTCTATTGAGTAAGAATGACCTAAAAATGTTTTTCAGAAAAAGGCCTACAGAAAATACACGCCCACAGACATTAAGTGCAAATAAGCAAGGTTATCTTGTTTATTAACTTCTAAAAATGCTTCAAAAAACTGCCGAAAAAGGTTAAAGATGTGATGCACATTTTTCATTTTATATCTCACTCCAACATACTCGTCACAGTGCTTGCAAAACTGTGATTCCTATCAGACAGATTAAAACACAACAAGAAAGGGTGAATAGCCAATCAGAATCAAATGACAAAACCCTGATAGTTGTGACAGCCAACATTTTCTTCTTGGAAAAGACATGACAGTAAACAAATGGACAATCAAAATCAACATCAGTTTCTTTACAATACAACAGGAAAATCTTTAGCTTGTTGCATATCTTGCATATTCTGAATATTGTCTGTTTGCTGACTGAGGGAACCACTAACGGTTGTATTGGGCTTGTTGTACATTGTAGGTATACTTTGCAAACTGCTGAGAAGTTAAACATGGCCATTTACAAATAGATGAGGAATGTCTCTGAGTGTGATGAGTGCTAAATAACAGTGTATAGTGGTGTAAATGTGCTACTTGTTTCTAAAGCCATTCCAAACCACATCACACAAAGGTCACTCAACCACAGTTCTGAAATTCTCCTTAGTGGTTTTTCATATGTGCCATAATCGTTTTATTTTGTACATTTTCTTCAAAAATATATATTTTTTTAAAGTTAGTGGAAAATCAATGCAAAAAACTGGCTGCTATGAGTGGCTCTGCAGGTTTTAGGAAATCAAGCAGGATGGTGCCGGTGGGGGGACATTAGACACTTAGGAAAGACGGTTCGTGACTTACTGTGAAAACCTGCATTCTTTCTATTAGCATTGCAATAACTTTTGCTGTTGGTTTTACATTATATTTATGTATTGTATTGGTTTCTTTGTACAACTTCGTATTTTGTATTTTATTGACTGGTGTGACGAGGGCAGGGGGTGCTGTGAGGGGCTGGGTGGTCCATTTTGCAACATGTACTCTGCCTATTGCATTTAATAATAATGTCCTGGAGCTTTTTTTCCTAAAAATATAATAATTATAAAATATAAACAAACAAAAAAAAAGGATCACAAAAAAAATAAATCGAGCAGTACATTATATATAATCAGCCATACGTGTTATACTTCTACCCACAATCCTCCCATCTTTGTGATAACAAACCTCAGATCACAAACTTCCAAAAAAGGTCTTAACTCTAGATTCATGTGAATCTTTCGGAGAATATGCACATGGTTAAGTCATGTGCGAGTGTGTGGGCTTAAAGGTTAAGAGCGCTGCTTTGCATGATTGTGTATTAACTCGCTTGACCCCAAGATAAACTACCCAGCCCTCTTGCAGGGGCCATCCTGCAGTGAAATGTTTCCACGTGTTTGTTGATGCTGGAAGTGTCTGTGTTTGTGGGAACAGTCAGCTCCTGTGTCACATGTTGGGTGGCACTGCCATTTGAGGATCATTACTATGGTCAGTGGCAAGCGAAATAGGCCGAGAGGATGTTTAGGCACACACTTAGATACAGCACGTCAACGGCCTACAGGCTGTTCCGCCACTTCCTCTGGAGACGTATCACATTACTCTGCTAGTCCCATTATTACCTCCAAACACATAACTCAAGCACATTCAAACACTCAGTGCTTTAGTTGGGTCACAGATATGTGGATTTATTAGCTGCACGCCAAAGATAAGAGAAGTGAATAAATAATAAAAAAACTAATGACCAAAAGACTGCAATTATGTTGTCATTCATTACAATTGTGCCTTGCAGACACATTGGCGAATCACTAATGTGTTGTGTTTAAAGATTGCCCTGCATAACATTGACCAAAATAATTTACATTAGTTGGATTGGATTACTTGAATACTAATCAAAACACCAACAGAAAGGACCTGTGACTGGTCAGGAAGCTTATAGCATTAAGTAAATAACACTGGGCCTCTGTCTCCAACCGTTCTTAAGAGGAAATTTCTTCTTAAGACCCACTTACACAGTTTTCGCCAAGATTCCGACATTCACCAATGTTTCTTATTTGGGATATGTTCTTAGTTAAGAACAGAATCTACACACATTCAAGAGCACAAAGGTACAAATAATTCTGCAGTTTAGGAACACGTCATAAATCTGACGTGGACTTTTTTTGGACCTTTCACAAGAGCAAATTAGGAAAAAATTTAGGAGGATATTGGTGAATGAGGCCCAACGTGATTAGTTACAGGGCTCATTTTCATATCATAGCTGTCTGCAGTACCAGTATTGCAAAGGCCAATATTGCAATAACAGTTAATGAACATTGCATTGTGCAGCCCAAGATGGCATTTTATTGCCTGTCTAGATAACATTTTTAACATTGTTGGATTCAGTCAAAAGAGCTGTTTTGAGACGTACTGCTAATATTCTAGACATGACATTAGAAAAGTTTGAAAAATGCTTTAGATCAAAGGTTAAAGGTCTGCATTTAAGCTTTAACCCCTTAAAATTACAGGCTTATTACATACTAAGTCACACTATTTAGTAACTACAGGGACTTCAATGCAAACTGGCCAAGGGCTTCTTAGGTTATAGAAGTGTGTAGTAAAACTTTGGGCCTGCTGGTGGGCCCTGGCCATTGAAGGGGTTAAAAAATCAACATTGCATCATACTACACTGATGCATAGCCGGTGGAGTGGACAAGTTGAGTCTTAACTTGAGAAAATTTACAACATCCCTTCTCGCAAGAATTTGTTGTCTTTTTATTTTGTAATTTTTTGGTTAACATTCATGTTCTTTTTACTTATCTGAGATTTCACACAACTATAGACCTGCACAAAGCAGTGAAATCAGATACAATACAAGCTGAAAAGAAAGATATAATTGGATTTCACAACAATGTAATGAAACTCCAATTCAATTTAAGTATGAAAAGTATCCAGAGAACAGCATCTCTAGGTAAAGAATGACAAAGACCTCCATGGTCAAACATTAGGAATGTAACACTGTGAAGGTCAGACTCCTTATCATTGATCCCAAAATCTTTGGCGTCATATTGTATCTTTACAGTGGAGAATAGAAAGGGGCAAGCATATGGCTGTCCAATATGTTTCAGTTTGAACGGAAACTGGTAAAGCTCAGCTCAAATGGACCTGCACTGAGAAGCAGAATGACTTAATGAATTATAGGAATTAGTAGAAATTTCTACAACTGGGAAACCTGAAAATCAGTTATGCACAAAACAAATCTTCTGAATAAACATCATGGTTCCTCACTGCTGCCATGATGTGGACAGTTTTCTTTTCCTTCATTCAGATGTCTTAAGCCGAAGTCACACTAGCTTTTTGAACGCAAAATTTTACCTCATTTCAGTAGATATCATTGTGAAGAGGGGCTTTTTGTTGCAGACCTCCAGTAGTAAAATCTGCTTTCAAAATTATGTGAAATTTGTCATATGAATTTGTAATGTTGACTTATAACATGCCTTTTTGTGCTCTACTGATTTCTGAAATGTCCCACATCCAGAAGCACTGACCAAAATTGGTGAAAATACTAATGTTAGCAGTGTTTGGATATATGTAAAAAAATCTAAATATGGTACGCAGTCAGGAGGCTGCATTTGACAATATAACACTACATGTACTGTTGTGCATTTACTGTCTGGGGTTAATTAGTTTGTTAACTACACCAAAATCTATGTGTTGGAGCAAAAATCTGGCCTGTCTGGGGGGTCCCTGAAGACCAGTTTGAGAAGTTTTCTTAGAAGACAGGATCAGCAGCCTTAAATATGTACTTAACCCCTTAACATCCCAGGGTTATTACATGCTACGTCTTATCATTCAGTAACTACAAAAACTAACTTCAAAGCAAACTAATGGAGCTATTCTTAAGTTATAGAAGTGTGTAATAAAACTTTGGGCCTGCTGGCCCAACCCACTGCTAACCAAATGCCTGAGTACAAGGATTATCATAATCAAAACAAGAAATATTATCCAGACGCCGTGATGCCTTTTTTGTGAAAGTTTGTGAAGTGTTGCAAGAACTTTGCAATGCATCTTCTGCCTTCTGTTTCCTCATAAGCAAAGAAAAGAGAAAAGTGTTCCAGTAACTGGTGGGAAACCATGCTTCTTTTCTAAACCATCTACCATTAAGCAAACAGTTTCTAAATCAGGTGTATGGAGGTATATTTTTCTTCTTTGATGTTCTTTTGTGGAGGGGGATTCAAAAGGTATTTCTCGTCTTCAATGCAGAGCTCACACATGCCCAAACATTTAGTGATTAGCAGTTGGATTACCCATCGTCCCAACATTGAAAAGAGGTCATATGCAGTTCAGGTAGCGGTGGCTTTGAACAGGTAATGTTTTTTTTTGTGTAGTGTCTACTTTTGAGTCACTTTACATATTTTGCCTTCACACTGCATCAGGGTATCAGTACTCCATATGAAACAGTGAATGTGCCTCGCTTTCCTCTGAACACAATTACCCTTCTAGAAAACGTCATGAGTATGGTGCAGCATGAAGCCCAAAAGGCACTCTGACTAATTCAAAGAGGCCGATGGGGGTCCGTGCGGCCCTGTGCTGAGTTGAGGATAAGCAGACAAGTGTGCAGGTGGTCCTCATTCGCTGATTACACACTCGTGCCTTGGCGTGAGGTGCAGGTCCATAAAATATGGAGCAGGCTACAGGCTAGTGTGAGGAAGCTCAGAAGTTTTTACGAAAAGTAAGCTCAGTGACGGCATAAAAATGAATTACAGGATTATTAGTTCTAGTGGGATCATTCCCAGACACATTCAAGCACATATCTATACCACGCACATGTGCACATGCCTCACAGATGCTCACTGTTACAGCTTGACTGCCTTAGTGTAAGATAAACCTGTTTTGACTCTAATGTCATATTTATATACTTTACTTATTTATACACAAGACATTATTTTAGCAGGTTAGGCATAGATATTTTTGCCTTTACAATAACATTTTCTTGGGTTCGCACAGAAATGATCCTGTGTCACTCGCAGAAGTCACTTAACGACATATAGCGAAAGACTTCCAAATAATATTTAGGAACACACGGAGGAGGCCAGCATAGTTTAATAGAACATTATTACTGTGCATTAATGGCAAATTCAATTTTAAAGACTGCAAAATAGAGTTTCAGTTCGCAGGGGAGGAAATCTTTTAAGTGGTTTTATAATAAACCAACATGAAAATTGCTGTAACATGAGCCAATGTTTTCCAGTTTCAGTCCAACCATATCTTGTGGAAATTACGTTGTGAGCATAGAAACCAATCTCTATACGCTCTCAGAAGAAAGGGTAGTAAACTGTCACTGGGGCAGTACCCCTCTTGTCACTGGGGTGGCACCCTCAAGCATAATTGTACCATAATCCATTGAAAATATATGTTCTAAGTTGTATTGACTCCACACACCCCGTCTCGTCTCCAGGCTTTTCAGTTTATTGTTCTTTTTTGAAACATTAGGTTATGAAAAGATACAAATATGTACTTTTTACTCGGGAAAAACTTATTTAAGGTACAAAATTGGACCTTAATACCACTGTTGTACCTTTGAGGGCACACTTACACTGTTTGTACCTCGATGAATGAAACATGTATTTTAACCTCAATGTTTTCTTTCAGGTGCTTCAAAAATACGATGCCGTTCATTGAAAAAACATGTTGAGTCCAGTACCGTTTTTAATTTTCCCGACAGATGCTTGCACTTGTACAAGAAAAAGAATCAATCTCATGTGAGCCTTGCACTTTTATATACATCATCTTCAAAACACACACACAAGCCATGCACACGCGTGTCTTATAGAATCCAGGCACCGAGACTGACAGGGCTTCCTGTTCTGAGTGACCTTGCTGAACGCATTAACACTTCCATGTTATGGAAGTTGCGAAAGCACTGCCAGATCAGGAGCCTCTCTGAATTTCAGCCATTCCACTGCGCTGCCAAATACAGTCAGACAGAAACAAGTGCTGATCATTTACACCCTAAATACTATAATCCACTGATGCAAGGGCAACCAAAGCCAGAATTTCCAGAGAAAAAAAAGCAGGGATTCAGTCTGGTAAGGCTGATCTTCCTTCTAGTACATCAGACGTTTGTCTATTAACAGTTTATATCCAAAGACATCTCCCCTCAGAGTACTCGGTCAGAAAAAGGGTACTGTCCAAGTTCATTTTTCATTCATCAAGGTACAAAAATGTAAATGTACCCTCAAAGCCACAGCAAGGGTTACCTTTTTATAACCTAATGTTTTAAAACAGAACAACGAGATGGGGTGTGTGGAGTCAATACAACTTAATAAAATAATTACAATGGATTATGGTACAATTATGTTACCTTACTAAAGGTGAAGACGTGTCCCTGAGGGTCCACTCTCAGAAATAAAGGTACTAAACTGTCACTGGGGCAGTACCCCTCTTGTCACTGGGGTAGTACCTTCAAGTGTACATCTCAGTACCTTTAGTCAGGGAACATAACTGTACCATAATATATATTTTAAGTGTACCAACTTCACGCACCCCGTCCCGTCTCCACGCTGTAAACATTAGATTATGAAAAGGCACAAATATGTACCTTTTTCACCTGGGAAAACTTATCTAAGGTACACAAGTGGACCCTAAAATCACTGTTGTACCTTTGAGGGTACAGTTACATTGTTTGTACATTGATAAACAAAAGATTTACCTGCACAGGACCTATTTTTTAGCAGTGTACCACCCCAGTAATAAGAGGGGTACTACCCCAGTGACAGATTACTACCTTTACTGATGAAAGTGAAGGGTTCTGTGTGCCTCTTATTGTGGTTCTTATAAAGTCATTCAATTTAGCTAAAATAAAAACTCTGCAAGGTTTCAGCAGAGGCAAAATAACAGGACAGCATATGCCATATACAAAAGCCCAACACTGCACTACATCAAAAAAAAAAAAACAAGAGGGATGTTTTTTGTTTGTTTTTTTTGACAATGAGCATGGCATCACCTCGCACTCCCTTAAAATCAAGCCCTGTGGTAGAAATCACGTGTCAGCCAAAAGTATAACATTTATTTGTTTACAGTCATATATTTTCTAAAGTAATGAATGCTCTTTAGAAATAAACAGTCCTTTAGATCCTGCAATAGCAATTTATCCAATACATATCAAGTTCACACCGGTCAAATACTTCGAATTTGGTCAAAAGAGTTGCCGTTCTCATCAATCACCAGAGCGGGATATCTGAGCATACTTGGTGGGTAGAAATACACAGCGGGGAAATACATTCATACACGCTTGGTATGATTTAGCGGGCAAAAGGGCTGACTAGGAGCGTTTCACATCATATTCACTCTCGCCCTAAAAGAGAGCTGGCTAATAAATCTCTCCGTAAATGTTTTAAAGTGAAAACAGTCGGGAGCGAAACAAAGGCTTCACTTTTGGGCCCACACCTGTGCCAAGAACGAGTCACTCAACGGCAAATTTCCTTTGCTTTCATTCCAAACAAAATTCCACAGACAAAATAAGATACTTTCCATGTGTCAACCAATATGCGGCTGTTAAGAGCCAGTGAGAGTGATGTGTATAACACACATAGACTATAGCAATTATTTTCTAATTAAATTGAGTGGCATACAGTGGCAGCTGTGTTTTATGGGCTGCTGAGTGCATTTCTACAGCAGCCTGGCAGCAACAAGGGCTGATGAGAGAACACAGGCGAAGAATCCATTGCACAGAAAAATGACACTGACACATATGAAGCACATTGACAATGTGTTGTGACGACTACAGCGTCATGACACA
>JAILXH010201234.1:1665-12588 GCA_023558415.1 Piaractus mesopotamicus | reverse complement strand
TCAACACAACCTTTTTCATTTTTAATACATAGTCGACAATTCTGGGGAAAAGTTCCAAATAAAACTACCATCAAACTTTCATATAAAAGCACTGATCCAAGGCATGCAACCTCATCTGTCAAGCATGGTGGAGGTAGTATTATGGCTTGGTCATGTACAGCTGCCAATACAAACTGATTTCCCTTGTAGTTATTGATATATAACTGCTGACAAAAGCAGCAGGATAACAACATCTGAAGTGTATAGGGCTATACTGTCTGATCAGATTTAGCCAAATATTTCAAAATTTATTAAAAGGCGCTTTGCGGTGCAGAAAGGCAATGACTCAAAGCATATGGCAAAAGCAGCCCAAGACATGCTATGTATCAAAATGGCTGTAATTCAGCTGCAAGTTTGCATTTGAGCTCATTCATTATTTGATTTTAAATCCAATATTTACATTTACAGCATTTAGCAGACGCTCTTATCCAGAGCAACAAAAAGTGCTTTGTCTATCCAGAGAAAGTATCTTTGCTAGTTACCAATAGGTTAGAGAGAAAGCCCGTCCTGAGCTCAGATACTGCTAGAATCAGAAAGTCGTTATAGACATCTAGAGAAACAGGAGTTAAACACAGAGCAGTGCAATACAATACAATACATAAGTGCTATACAATACATTACAATCAAAATAATATGCTGTGGTAGACTGCTAAAATAACAACTTTGTCAATGTCCAAATATTTATGGACCTGACTGTATATTCCTCATTACCATACATTGTCTCATCAGTATGTCAGCATGTTTTACATTACCATTGCAAGTACATGAGCAGGTGAAAGGTACTGAAAAATACATTGATGGGTCACCTGCCATCATTTTCCATCTTTGTCAATGACGGGTTGGTGTTAGAGGCTGCATTTGGAAAAAGAAAAGACTCTTTTTCCAGAAGTCACAATCAGATGTTCAGGACATGAATAATTAACCTGCGCACAGGTGCCGAAAATGTCCTCCATTTTCTGAGAACTTGCACCATGATTTATTTAAAAGACTTCCCTCAAAGTCAGTTTAAAGTTTCTCTTCTCTTGCTTTAAATGGGAACTATCATTTCCTTTCTACCTTTTTCTCTCCGTGTCTGGATTAATATAAACGGTGATGGATTAGAATGCATGACAGTGGATTAAGAACACTCATGTCTCTGACAAAATGGCAGTCTTAGCGACTGGGCAGGTGCACCATTCAGGCAGGAATAACTGTTGCTCTGTAAACTTGACTCACTCTTCATTCTGTATGCCTGGCTTGCTGTTAACTGTAGAGGGAGATAGTGGAGGAGACTGTGGTGCAGAAGGGTGCACGACTGTCACGTAGGCTGTGTTTAGAGTTGCCAACCCTCAGTCATTGGCCTTGAATTGACTGGGGCCTCCCAGAATTCAGAAAATTCAATCCATGAGGTTTTCATGGGAAGTCAGGGGAATAAAAATTGGAGGAAAGACATTCAGTTTGTGTCTCTACTTTGAAAAGGTTACTGCTTTAAACAGAATAAATGCCCAGATAGTAGCTGACTTACTCCAGCTACTACTGTAGAATGCTCTACTGTTTGTGAGCCAGAGCAAACTAGCTAAAATAACTAGCTGATGAGTTGCAAGGAGACCATAGCTCAGCACACTTTTGCAAACTAGCTAAACTACCTGGCTAATTTTATGAGCTGGAAAGGAGACCACAGCGTAGATCACTTACATTTTGCAAGCCAAAGCAACTACCTAAACTAGCTAGCTAATTTGTTAGGCCACAAAGAGACCACAGCTCAAAACACTCTAGGTCTAGCAGACTAGCTAAACTGTACCTAGTCCAACTGATAAGCCACAAAGGACACTGCAGATTTAAACACTCTAGGATTTGTTAGCCAGAGCAAGTTAGCTAAACTAGCTAGCGGAATTGATTTAAGCCACAAAGGAGACAGCAGCTCAGAACACTGAGCACACTAGCTAAACTAACTAGCTAATTTGAAGAGCCACCAAACAGAACCCACCTACACAAAAAGTTATTAAATGATTTCTCCCAGATTCGCTCAGATAAAGTTGGCAGCCCTAGCTGTGCCAGCTAGTTAGAAAAGAAACTTTTTGCTCTCTCCTTGTCAGGACAAGATAGCAGGTGAGTGTGTTCTGTTTAGAAGTAGTTTTAATGTGTTGGAGGCAGAACAGAGAGCCAAAGTGCTGATACAGCCGTTTTGTTCCCCTTCTCATTCCCCTCTCGCTCTCAGAAATCTTTCTGTACTGTTCATTCGCTCTTCAAAACTCTCCAAAGTGGTTTGCTGTCTCCAAGAGGCGAGCCTAGAAAGGATGAACCTGAGTTCAGGCGAGAGAGGCTTATCTGCACTGAGCTGGTATACATTAGATCAGGTATACCTACCGTATAAGAACGCTTTGTAGTTATACATTTATTGTCTGCAGCCCATCTGTTGCTGTCAGCCACCCTCTACCACATCCACCAATGGAAAGGGACCACCATATAGACCCACTCCTGACCTGAAATTATTTGTGTGGTGGACCTTCTCAACACAGCAATCACATCAACATTGTAGAGCTGTGTTAGCAGGTGTTGCGCTGATGTATCAGACAATGTGGCATTGAGGTTATTAAACAGCTTACTGTTGCTGCTGGGTTGAGATCTTTTACACCCACCAACAATACCAAGCTAGCAGGGTTTCTTGTCAGAAACTGACCACTGATGAAGTGCTGGGCAGTACCTAACGGGAACTGTGCAGAATAGAAGGGCTCCAGCAGGGTACCTACAAGGTAGATGTTTCTAACAAAGAGGCCAGCAAGTGTTTAACAGCTTTTCTTTTTCTCTTTCTCTCTCTCTCTCTCTGCCTCTGCCTCTGCCTCTCTCAAGAATGAAAAGCACAAGACAGAAAGGATGGTAGAGGTCTCTGGGGCGTGTTGAATACTATGTAAATGTGCAGAGCGATTGAATAATTACGGCCTTTAGATCTTTTTCTGATGAGCGCTCGCTTTGCTGTTGATCGCTGGGAGCGTGGCCCTTCTGACAATTCCACCAGAAGGGGGGAGGAAGAAGAGGAAAGAGAGAAAATGCAGAACAGAGAAGCTGAAGTTAGCTGATCAAAGGAGCGAAAGAAGTCCCTTTTTTTGCTCTCCTACGTCTGAATCCATGAGAGTGTCTGCCTCTTATAGTGGAATAATAAAGTAATGACGAGGACACTGAAATGAGACGTATAGAAACCTTTGAAGTTTTCATGCCAGTACTAGTTTCGCATTTGAGCCACATTTATATTTAGCCTGGGCAGATCAGCTTATTGCCGCAGTGCTTGAACAAGGGCTTACCGCAACAGGTCCCAAAAAACCCAAACACCTGTCTGAGGCAGCAGGAACTCTAAGTTTTAAACCTACACTACTATAATTAAAAATGAAAGTAGCATTACTGAGGGATTTGAGAAAATCATGCTAAAGACATGGTGTCCTTACACTGTTACAAGTCACCCTGCACTGTTAGAAATAAAGCTGCTGTGCTGGTACCTTTTTTATTCATCAAGGTACAAACAATGTAAAAGTATCCTCAGAGATTCAACAGCTGTTTTAGGGTCCAATTGTGTATCTTAAATAACCCAGTAGAAACCCAGTAGAAAAGTACATATTTGTATCTTTTTATAACCTAATGTTTTAAAACGGAGTCAATACAACTTACGGTACAGTTATGCTCCCTGACTAAAGGTACTGAGATGTACCCTTGAGGGTACCACCCCAGTGAGAGTTTCGTACCTTTTTTCTGAGAGTGACCTGAAAGAACTTAAAATCCCAGGCTTATTACATACTAAGGCTTATTATTCAGTAGCTACAGGGACATCAATGCAAGCAGGCTGAGCTATTCTTAGTTTAGAGAAGTGTGGCCCCTGGCCATTTAAGGGTTTAAGGGCCAACTATGTACCATAAATAGGTTTTTCCCAAGGGACGGGTACACATTAAGTTTATTAAAATTAAGCTACAGTATCTGAATATTAACCAATATCATGTTTCGCCTGCCCCTCCATCACACCCCCATCTTTAAGCAAAAATGGTCAGCTAGCTCAGAGACCCTCCCTACTCTCTTATTTTAACATCTATATCAAGGAATTTATCAAATTTTTCCACAAAAGATGTTCATTTAGTGGAGCCAGTTTGAGAAGAGCAAGCTTAACAAGGGCAACAAACTTTTCTTTGAGAATTACTCACTTTATCAAATGATTCAATTAAACTTTATAGTGTTAATGTTGTGTTATACAGTGTCCAGTGTTGTAAACGGCCATGTCAGTGTTGCTATGTAAGCTAAATGACATGACGGTGTTTAATTACTTCAGTGTTTGAGTAGTAACATTGCTAATTTTAATGTTTGACTTTACTGTGGAAAAGTGTCAAAACACACTGATTAACACAGAACCCTCCAAATTCACTGGCTCCTCTATCTAACATAACATAACTAAAACACCGTCAGTGTTTATTTATAGATAACATCACATATATTCTCCAATTTAGAGCTTTTACCTTCCATATAATCTGTACCATGCACCTATACAGTGCTGAAGGAACAGGCATCAGTAGCCAACATTTAATGTAGACCATATCAAGCTTACTCCTCTCTACTGAAAGTAGACCAAAGTCATTAAAGGTCCTTACATTTTTTTTTCCACTTACTTTAGGTCAACTTTTCTTCCCCTGTGAATGGATAGATTGGGTTAGAACAGGTCAGGGTTAACGGTGGTAAGCGTTGGTGAATGGATTTCATTAGCGTAGGCTAACACTGAGGTGAAAGACTGCAGTAAGCAGGAGGAGGAGGAATGGGTCAAATGAGGAGAGCCACCTGTTCTTGGGGCCTCTCCTCTTAGCCTTGCCCGTCACTTCATATTGTATCAATTTGAAGTCCACCTGAAGGCAGCGCTGACCTTCACTGACAGCAGTGCCCCAAAACCCATGACCAGAGGGCAGAGAGGGCACTTGGCCTGAGGAGATGGTGTTATAATTTATAATCTTTAAACAACTTGTTTTACCACTTCTTGGGGAGAATTTAAGCTGTCTTTATGCTGAGGCTTTTGCTGGGTCTTTTTGGGCTCGAGAGGTTGAAGCACTGAAGCAGAAGACAGAAAAAAAAACAGTGAAATTGTTGAAAGAGAGGCACTTTCTGATGCAAGTTTTTTCCGTCTTGCATGTATTTCCCCACTATAGCCTGAAGCACCACTTATCCTAGACTAACTTTGGTAAAAACGAAGATAATGAAAGTTTATGAGGAGGAAAGGAGCTGCTTCTCTTTCTATCTATAACCTGTGCAATGGGCAAAAAAGTTCACTGTTTAACGTCAAGGTAAATTAGGACTCCGAAACCTTTGTAATATTGCTGAGTGATGACAAATATATCACATTTGAATGGAAACGCAAAATGAAAAGACAGTTTTTCAAAAGAACAATTTCAAACACATTATCCCCAGCGTAGAGTTATGGGGGGAAAAAAGCACTTAGAGTATTAAGAGCCAAAAATAAATTATATATACAATTGATTCATGTAAGATGTGAGCTGCAGCTTTGAGCGCTGTTGCTCTGCTTTGTAAAGACACTGTTGGGCCAGAGCCCAGCCTGCACTCGACCGCAGCCTGGTCCAGCTTCGACTATGCCTATGCCCATTGTTTTAATGCTCTAAATGTCAGTAATGAATCAGACAGGCCTGGCTGGCGGCTGTTGAGATGGTAATGGTTTGCGCCGTGTGATTAGTAGCTGAGGAGTGCACTGAAGGACGCTTATGCAAAGAATCAATGAGCCTGTTAATGCCGCTCTGGCTTAAGGTGCCTTTTTAACAGATCTGCCTAATCGCTGCAGGCATTTTAATTGAGCAAGATATAAGTGAGTGTAACTCCGACTACGGCAGTTTGACAAAAGCATTCATCTTGAAGTCCTAGAACACCTTCTGTCTCACTCTGAAGTGGCTAATGGACACATTATGGCACTATATGAAATGAGAAATTGCTTTTACAGATAACTTCCTCTCTTTGACCTGTATATTTGAATCTTCTACTCAGAGAATATTTTACCTTGGTTCACAGAACCTAAACCTAATTATAGCATAAAGAGTGAAGCTGGTGTGGTTTTAAAGGCACAAATTGGCAAAAAATCGAACTTAAACACATTTCCCTTTAGCCCAAATGACGTCAATCAGCCAACATGATTGACGTCCAAATTTTCTTCCATAATTTAGCGTTGGAGATATAAGGCTAATGTAGCTAATAAATAATGGAACCTTGCACCCCAACAATAAGCACTGCAATAATCACGCACTCGAATCAATCTACATTGAGTTGTTAAGTAATCTCAAATAGACTTGCTGATGTGGTATGACATGATGTTGTCTATAAAAATGGACAAAAGCACATCATACAGCTTAAAACGTCCAATTTTTTAGATCACATAAGCACAATAATCTGTACATACATACATAATCGCATATCCAAGTCAATTTGAGATTACTTAAAGCTACAATATGTAAGTGCTGGGAGTTTGGAGACCTCTCAGGTGGAAATGTGTAATTGCACACAACATGCTGATTTTCGACAATATTTGTGTTTTGGACCCTTTCCCCAAGCAGGTAAATCTGACGATTGCGTGAGCGTTGAAAGAGCACTCAAAGAGAACTCGGTCAAAACTTGGTGAAGGACATGCCTTCCAAGGATGTAAGTGAATTATCTTCATTTTCTTCATTAGTATACCGTTGCTTTTGCATTTGAGACCTAAACATCAAGCTGGACCTTCTTTTTGAGCCTGTGTGTGATGATAATACATAAAGACATATGACAAGAAAATCCTGTGAAACCTAACCTGACACCCCTGACTACTGATTACTACTTCAAGTTTTACAGGGCGACACGCAGCAGTATCATTTTATGCACCTCTCTCACAGTGAAGGTCATTTTACATAAAAAGAAATAATTTCACTACACAGTTTGTATGATGCTAAACTGGTAGGGTATAAACTTCCATAACTTGTTACATTAACGTCACAGCTCCAGTGCAGTCCATGTATCTGTAATCTTATTATTATCCCAAAAAGAACCCTTTAGAGTGACGAGTGCTTGTTGAAGTGTGCTACCACATTCAGGGCACAGTGTGTAAACAGGCCCGGCGAAACACTGAGTTTAGTGTTTATGTGAAGTAAAATTCTCAGCACACAGTCCGGCTCCACCCTGAGCTCTGTGTTCTAAATTACTGCAGTGACATCCAGTGGCTGTCAGCAGACCTGCACCTGTTTTTTTTTTTTTTTTCTTTCTTTCTTTTTAAGTGAGTATTAGAACATTGTTTTCTTCAGCAATGGCAGAATTTTTGTATCAGAATGATGCTCATACAGATACCAGATGTACTTTGTTGTTGTGTACCCATTTATGGCCAATTATACCTGATTAAAACTGATGTAGTATCAGTTGGCCATTTAAACATTTACCTTCCCTAAATCTGTAAAACTCAAAGCTGTAAGGGTTCCTTAGGAGTTTGTTATTGCAAAACACTAATATCACCAAACCTTTAATTTTAATGTACACTCTTGAAAAAGATAGTTCTTCAAGGGTTATAGTAAAGGCTTTAGCAAAGAAAATGATTCTATATAGAACTATGAGCACTGAGCAGGGTTCTTTGCATCATGAAAGGGTTCTTCAGATTGATGAAAAATGAATGTGCTACAGATAATTCCATGTAGAACCTTCTATTGTTACAAGCTTAACATTGTAACAGTCAAAGAATCCTTTTGGGTGCTATATAGAACTCTTTTCAAAAAGGTTCTTTAGAACCATGTACAGCACATTCTCCATCAGTATGAACAACCATTTCATAATGCAACGAACCCTTTAATTATGCAAAAGGTTCTTTGAGTGTTTTAGGTTCTATATAGAACCATTTTCTTTACGAAAGAGCCCTTGAAAAACCATCTTTTTAAGAGTGCACAGTACTGTTCAAAGATCACTGAGTTTCCAAAACTGGAGCTCCAACCATTTATCAAAAGATATCAAGGCCCAATCCCATTTCACCTCTTGCCCCTACCACTTAGCCCTTACCTTTCCATTTTGCGCATTCTCGCCTAGGGGTAGGGTGTCCTGATTTTTGTAGAGGTAGAGGTAGGGTGAAGTGTTAGGGCTACATGGCCCTCCAAACGGGGGTTTTCAGAGGCACACTCCAAATAGAGTGTTATAAGGGGAAAAAAAGGAAAACCAGCAAGATGGCTGCACGAGCGACCAAAGAAACCCACTAGTATTTCCTCTGTTAAAAACAATACGATAACCATTGTATTATCTTAATATAATGTCGTTTCAATATATTATGAGCCTTTTCTTCATAACAAGCATTAAAAATTGTTAGTAGTATGCTGATGTTTCTGTAGCTAGCTAGCTAAATTTCCTGTTCCACCTTAAATGGTAAACATTTAAGGTGAAACAGGAAAATTCAAACAAGAAGCTGGTGAATAGCTGACAGCTTCATATCACCAAAGAATTAGAGGTGGGTGATAAATAATTTTTGCAACCCCCTCTTTGAAGGCATATGATTCCCTAAATGTAACTAAAGCCCAGCAGTGAAGTTGCTGAACTTCACCCTCGTCTGCTATCAGTGCAGACTGGCAGGGTCTCCTACAGAGCAGCGCTAGAAGCCTGTTAATGAAGTAATGTTCTTTTTTTATTTGAGGATTTTGTAGGGGAAGATTTCAACCACTACCCCGTGTAACTTAGTTCCAAGGGGCAAGATGACACTCGAAAGCAAGGGGAAGAGGTAAAAAAAAGAAATGGGATTGGGCCCAAGAAAATAGGACTCCTAATAATCATGCAACACCTAGATGACCACCAAAACTGTCATGATCAGATAAACAGTACTTTCATCTTTGAGAAAGAGGAGAAAATCAAGCTCCACTGTTGCTTCAGATCTGAAAACATCCACAGGTGTTTCTGTCCATCCCTCCACTGTGGGAAGACTCAACGCTGTGAGTCTAAAAGGATGTGTAGCTGCCAAGAAGCTTTTACTGAGAAAAGGAAAATTTGCCAGTTAAACAGAGAAGCTGCTAGTGTTCTCAGAAAAATAGACTGACCACCTGAGAGTCCAGACCTCAACATCACTGAATGTGTTTGAGATTAATGAAACACAGGAAGCAGAAAATGCAACCAACCTCTAAGACTGAAGTTTGGGGGTGTAGAAAGATTTTACAATTGATTTCCTTCTTGTAAAATGTGTTTCACTGTATTACACCTCCCCCCCTCTCTTTTTCACATAGACACATTCATAGTTTCTAATCCACCCCTGTTGTCAGATGTTTCCATAGGAACCCTGTGAAGCAGCCTGTGCTGCAGCAGTGATTGTCTCTTGCCAGTGTCAGAAGCCTGGGTGAAGTGGTTCAGTGGCGTGGGCTGCTGGGCTGGAGCTTTTGGGTTCAGGCCTGGTTAATAAAGTCTTCCAGCAGCTCCCTGAGGAAATCAGCCTCTACCTGCTGCACACAAGTGCCCCTTCCTCCCTCTCTTCACCACACATGCTCTGCCTTATTCAGGAGATATTTGGACTTGTACATCCATTTTTTCCAGTCAAAGAGAAATGTCACCAGCCCCATGTCGCTTGCACCATATCCAATCAACTCTTGGCTTCCAGCAGACTGAAACTAGTGCAGCGCTCCCTGCTGCTAATCTCCTGCCATGGCACCCTGAGGCTAGCTGGTTCACTAATGAAGATGACATTGCGTCATTCCTTGCACCACTTCTTCAAAAACTATGCGAATAAATGGTCCTAAAATCTGTCTTTTTCAAAGGCCACTTCAGTTCATTAATCTAATCCACACACTAAAATCCCACTGAACTGAGCTATCTACACTCTCAGAAATAGAGGTATGAAACTCACTGGGGCAGGACCCCTCCTGTAACTGGGGTGGTACCCTCAAGGATACGTCTCAGTATCTCAGTACCTTTAAGTCATGGAACATAATTGTACCATAATCCATTGAAATGATATTTTCTAAGTTGCATTGACTCCACACACCCCGCCTCGTCTCCAGGCTTTTTATTTTATTGTTCTGTTTTCAAACATTAGGTTATGAAGGTGTACAAATATCTACTTTTTCACCTGGAAAAACTTACTTAAGGTACACAATTGGACCTTAAAACCACTGTTGTACCTTTTGAGAGCACATTTACATTGTTTGTACCTTGATGAATGGAAAAACGTACCTGCACAGAACCTTTATTTCTAACGGTGTATACTACCCTAGAGATGTTATAAAGGGGGAGACAGTTCATTGGTGGTAAAATTCATGAGAAAGCTTGTAACACTCAACATGGCAGTCAGTTTATGGAGAAAGTCTTGTCGTTTTAATAATATATGCATCAAGTGGGAAAAGCTTCTGTTCTTTGTGGAGATATGCACAGTAGCCAGAACAAGCTGAACAAAACATTTTGTGTGTTAATTAAGCCAAAAGGTGCAAACTATTTGAGTTTTTGTCAGATTTTATCAGTGATTTCCAAATTTTTAACTGTTAATTCAGCTTTTAGGTTGAGGTGTGTAGGTCTCTTAAAGGAGCCTGGTCATGCATTGGTGGAAATAACTTCCCGGGAGGTATTGCTAACATTTGTATCAACATTACTTGATTATTGCATCCACATACGAAGTGTCATCTTCTCAGAAAAAAGTCTTCTGACGCTTATCATTCAGTTACCTGATATGAGAACATATTTCTTTCTATTACTGATATTCAGTTGATAGAAATCACTTCGTTTAGAACAGTTGAGTAGCAAAACACCTGCAAGATATTTGCACCTATTGCCTACATTATGTTTACGTTTCACAAATTAAATTAAACTCATAATAGATTTTTATTTTTATTAATTATAGTAGTAGTAAATGGAAATGGACTTGGACCAAATTTTCACCTCTGCTACACAATGTTGCCTTTTCATTTT
>JAILXH010201228.1:25762-37422 GCA_023558415.1 Piaractus mesopotamicus | reverse complement strand
TGTGTGTGTGTGTGTGTGTGTGTGTGTGTGTGTACAATGTGTGAGTTCCTCTTTGTCACACTGATAGAGCTGTGAGTCAGGGCTGTTAGGCTGAGAGAACTCACAGTGCCGCACGATTCAGACTTTCAGTAAACCTCCAAAAAACTAACTTTGTTTGTTTGTTTCTTTCTTTCTTTCTCAAAAAAACAAAACTATTCATCCTGAGGTTATGAGATGCCTGCTTGTGTGTGAGTGTGTATTTTTTTGTTTCATACATTTTCAGGCCCAAAAAAGTCATTACGTATAAGTATCCGCACGTACACACATGGGACGGATTATTATTATGACATGCAGACACTCTGACTATTCTGACTAAGTCAGAGGTTTTCACCTTTTTTTTAGAAAACAAGACATTCTTTTTACTTTTTACTGCTATATGTTGTTTGTATAGGCACACTTACTGCCCAGTTCTTAAGAATTTAACACATTTTGGCACATTTTATTACATGCACTTTATTACAAGTCTCAGGCATCTAGGCAGATTATTTAAAACTACGCTGGTCAGGCATGACATTATGACCACCTCCTTGTTTCTACGCTCATTGTCCATTTTATCAGCTCCACTTACTATATAAGTGCACTTTGTAGTTCTATTACAGACTGTAGTCCATCTGTTTCTCTGCATACTTTCTTAGCCCCCTTTTACCCTGTTCTTCAGTGGTCAGGACCTCCATGGACCCTCACAGAGCAGGTACTATTTGGGTGTTGGTACTTACTTGCATACATATATTACCTATAAGGAATTACATATATATATATAATACATATGGCACATATGTATAATCTTATGTCGTGACAAGGTGTAACAGCAACCCTAAGCGTCTGTGGGTGTGTGATTGCTTACTGTTTTACTCCAGGGGTCGAGTAGGGTGAGGTTTGAGTGTGATAAGCACAAATTTGGCACATGACTTCATGCATGGCACCTTCCCAGACACTTCCTGCTGTTTACCTTTCACCCTGTTTCAGCGCCCTCTCTCCACTCCACATCTCTATGGCAATAACATGGATGAGCGGAGCTCTTTGGCTGTTGATAGAAGCTGTCCTTGATCTCAGAGCAGTTGATAACATGCATGATCAAGATTATTTGAACGTTTCAATCACTGTTCTGTCACTGTTTCAGTTGCTGTTTTATGATGGTATTTGCTGGCTCATCTTTATTTTGGAAGTGCTCTGAAATGTCTAGCACATGCTAATACTTCTGTGTTTCTATCTATGTTTATGTTTCGCAACACTCAGCAAATATTGAAACACTTGTAGCACAAAGACAGTTTTTGCAATAGAATGGCAATGTCTTTGGTGATCTCTTTGAGTAATGTGAATGGGGATGTCTGGTGGTATCTTCGTGTAATGTTATAGTGATTTCTTTGATGACGTAATGTCTTTGCGTGATGTGTGGTAATGTCTGTTGAGATGTATTCAAGCAAAATAATAGCACTTTTTTGTCTTCTGTCTTTAGTGATGTCTTTGAGAAATGTGATGGTAATGTTTTGCCGATTTCTGTAGTGTAATGGCAATGTCTATGAGTAATATATTGGCAATGTCTTTGAGTAATGTCATGGTGACGTCTTTAGTGATATCTTTGGTGATGTCTTTGAGTAATGTACATGTGTTGTCTTTGGTGATGTCTGGTGATGTCTTTGGCAATGTCTTTCAACAATGTAATGGCAAGCTTTTTTGTAGAGTTTTGAGTATTGTGTTGGCAATGTCTTGGAGCAATGTAATGGCAGTGTCATTGGTGATGTCTTTGGTGAAGTCTTTGAATGATGTAATGGCAGTGTCATTGGTGACGTCTTTGAAGTCTTTGAGTAATGTATTGGCAGTGTGTTTGGCGATGCCTGAGTGATATAACGGCAATGTCATTGGTGTAGTCTTTGTTGAAGTCTTTGAGTAATGTATTGGCAATGTCTTTGAGCAATGTAATGGCAATGTTATTGGTGATGTCTTTGGTGAAGTCTTTGTGTAATGTATTGGCAGTGTGTTTGGCGATGTGAGTGATGTAATAACAACGCTTTTGGTGATATATTTGGTGAAGTCTTTGAGTAATGTATTGGCAGTGTCTTTGGCGATGTCTGAGTAATGTAATGACAGTGTCGTTGGTGATGTCTATGGTGAAGTCTTTGAGTAATGTATTGTAAATGTCTGAGCAATGTAATGGCAATGTTATTGGTGATGTCTTTGGTGAAGTCTTTGAGTAATGTATTGGACATGTCTTTGAGTGATGTAATGGCAATGTCATTGGTGATGTCTTTGGTGAAGTCTTTGAGTAATGTATTGGACATGTCTTTGAGCAATGTAATGGTAGTGTCATTGGTGATGTCTTTGGTGAAGTCTATGAGTAAAATATTGTAAATGTCTTTGAGCAATGTAATGGCAATGTCATTGGTGATGTCTTTGGTGAAATCTTTGAGTAATGTGTTGTAAATGTCTTTGAGCAATGTAATGGCAGTGTCATTGGTGATGTCTTTGAGTACTGTATTGGAAATGTCTTTGAGCAATGTTATGGCAATGTCATTGGTGATGTCTTTGGTGAAGTCTGAGTAATGTATTGGACATGTCTTTGAGCAATGTTATGGCAATGTCATTGGTGATGTCTTTGGTGAAGTCTGAGTAATGTATTGGACATGTCTTTGAGCAATGTAATGACAATGTCATGGGTGATGTCTTTGAGTAATGTATCAGACATGTCTTTGAGCAATGTAATGTCAGTATCTTTCTTGATGCCTTTGGCAAAGTCTTCAAGTAATTTTGAATTGCATCCCTTATTCTGAAGAAAAAAAAATCACTGTAATACTAAAAACTAAAACTAAAACAGAGGCAAAATAACAACCAAGCTAAAACTAAGTAACTAAGCTAAAGCTAAAAGTCTTCCATTTCAGAAAATAAAAACTAAACTTGAAACTAACTGAAGCTAAACTGAGACTGAAAAATTAAAAACCCAACTAATGAACATTTTAAAACGTAACATATAAGCATTATCTCTGAGTGGGTAGCACATTAGCTTTTTATTTGCATTAACTAGCTGTAGTGGTGTAGTTATGAGCACTTCAAGAGGGCCTTGAATTTGATGCTATGAAGCTTCTGCTTTATTTGATTTCAACCACAGTTCGATTCTGTAACTTGCTTATGTAAAAGGTTGAATCAGTGAAATAGATACTGGTGAAACTACACTTCTACTCACGAGGGGGAAACAAAGCAGATCATTTGAAAACAGCAGCGTGTTCTCAGATTACTACTTGAGTTTCAGGTGTTCCTGGTGGGTGGATTGGTGTGTGTGTGTGTAAGTGTGTGTGTGTTTGTGCATGTGAGAGACATCATGTCTCCTGCTGCGTTAGCAAGTTTCTCAGGCATCATCTGAGGCATCATATGAACAAACTGAAAATGCAGAATACAGAACTTCTTGCCAGCTTGGCTAGGAGTAGTAGTAGTAGTAATATATTAAAGAATATATAGTACCAGTCAAAAGTTTGGAGACACATGATTGAATGATTTTTCATAATCTTAAAGACATCTAAATGTCTATGCTTGAAAGTTCTAAAGTTGTTTCTGTTCAGATTAATGTCTATGTATGAATTCATATTCCAAAAGAAACCAAAAAATTGTGAACAATGTTTTTAAAAGAAGTAATTTTCAGTAAGGAGTGAACATTTTAGTTGGAATATGTACAGCTGGACCCAGAGTCATTATCCTAATTACAATTCTAGTCAATTAGGGTCAGTCACTCTGAAGCCCAGCTGAAGCAGACTGTATATTTCTGTGATGTAATCCATGATCCATGATCTCTTGTTCAAATACAGCTTTGAAAAGGCTTCGAAAGCGATACCATCAGGACCATCGGCACAATACTGTGGACAGTACTTTCAGACGCTTATGCATAAATCAACGAGTAGCAAACTAACAAAAGCATCAGCAAAGTGGAAAAGCTCCAGTTCCCTTAGAGAGCCTTCAGATGAGCTCTGTGAATGAAAGCTAGAGGCTGCATCACATGTGTTAGGCTCCAGACCTCGTGGGCCAAAACGCTGCAGACTTCAGCACACTGCCTCATGAAACACACCTGATTCAGCTCATCAGCTAATTAGCAAGACCTTCATGCACTGAATTCAGAGTGTTAGACGAAGGTAAATGCTAATCTCCACAGCGCTTTGGCCTGGAAAGTCCCCAGTTTGATACGCCTGGGCTGAATCTTGATTATTTATTTTCGTTATTCCTTGTTTGGAACCACTGTTGCTCCCACTGGAAAATCTGAAACTATGGAAAATTTGGAAGTATTAAATGTTCAAGCTCATGTAAACCCTAATCATAAAAATAATATTCTTGAGTCACTGAAAGTAATAAAAGCAATAAAAGCAATTTAATGAAACTTGACTTGTCCACTCATATAGAAACAGCCACATACAACAGTTTGGGCACTCCTGGTCAAATTATGTTTGTTTATGTTGATTTTCTAAATGAAAATAAGTATATATGACAGTACGGTGCTGTTTTTTTCTCCAAACACAAGTCATTGAAGTACTTTCAGTTTAATTCAGAGTTGGACGCAGGAGTTCAATACTGTGTTGTTCAATCTTGATTTAATTTGATATCATATTCCCTTTGGAGGAAAATGACTGAAATTTCTTAAGAGGTCTTCAACCCAGTCCTCAAGGTCTCCCAGCCAATAACTTGCTTTGTTATCTTCTAGACTTCAGCTAGCAATCAAGCACTATAATCCCCTAGTTAGCTGGCTCAGTTGTCTGGCAGCTGTAAGTGAACAGAATGTGGACTGGCTGGTGGTACTTGAGGCCCAAGCGTAAGTCCTCTGGGGTGAGATAATGCCAAAGTAATGAAAGCTGAGGTTAACGCGGTGCGTTTGTGTCGTCTCTGTGCAGCCAGTACTTCCGGGAGACGATACTCAACGAGATCCGCAAAGCGCGGGAGCTGTACACAGGGGACGAGCTAGCGGCCGAGTTGGGGCGAATCCAGCAGCGATTGGACAACGTGGAGTGCCTGTCGGCCGACATCGTGATCAATCTGCTCCTGTCGTACAGAGATATACAGGTAACAATGTTGCGATGTCTCAACTGAGATCTGGGCAGAGCAGGTTTTTCTACACTGATTCAGTTCAGTTTATTTATTTCAGTTTATTCAGCTGTCAGAGTACGTTTAGAAAGCAGCCCAAAAAGACTTTTTAATGTCTTCCCGTAGCTGCCCTTTCAAACTAGCTCAGTTTGGTGGGAAAACCACAAATCTGGCAACCCTGAAGTGGCATGTGATGGACACGTGCGTGCCGTTTTTCCTCATTGCCGTAGTGACTCTGCATGCATACTGTTAAATACAGTTTCACTACAGCAGCTGTTTTCAGACTGTTCTATGCAGTTTGAATACAATAGCTTTTCTTTAAGTTTGTGGTAGGATTGCTGTGGCATTGCCCCCGTTAGGGATCAAAACCCAGACTTTTGATTGGTAGTGAATTTATTTTTCTTTACGTCATTATGGGCCATAAGATTACACCTAAAGCCCTATTCAAGGTAGATTAGTATTCCATGAGGACGTGCTGTAATTTGAGTGATTACCGACAAGATCTGTGATTTTAATCCAGTACAAATCTGACATGTCAGTAGTTTTTACAAGTGTGCTAAGTAATAATTCAAGAGTGAACTACTTCCTATATAATTCACCAAACTCCCTCAGTAACAGCAGTGCTGCTCAAATCGACATCTCAGTAATGTAATAACAAAACCGGGTAATAGAAAATGGACAAGGCTGAATTACCTTCCTATTCGCCAGCTTTTCTTCGAATTTTCTCATTCCACCTTAAAACAGTGCAGCAGTTACTGAGAATACTCAGAATCTGCAGCTTCTTCACCATTTAAGGTGGAACGGGAAAATTCAGCTTTGTACTTTTTATTTGCCAGCTGCTGAAGCTGGCGAAAAAGAAGCTGGCTTCAGCTTTGTAGGAAAGGTGCCTCCCTTTTTTTTCTTTTTTCGTTACCTGAAGACAAGTCTAACAGCTGAACTGGAGCTCAGTTTGATGAGACTGTTGAAATCCACAGCACTTTTGTTGATGGCTGAATTATGAGGACAAGGAAAATGAACTTGAAAGCAGCTCTTGCAAGGCTGTGCATTTTATGTCTTGTTGGGTGGCATTTGGTAAGTTGAATAAACCCACTGTACTATCCTGATGCTAGTCTATATGTCATTTAGCCGCACAACGTGTTATTGTAAGGCTAATGTAAACGTCTGCGTGGTAACGTTGCGATCCGGGCTACTTGGGGTAACTTCGGAAAATTACAGAGAACCCTTATCCCGTACAAAATGACCAGTGAAATCACGCACAAATTACATTGCCAGACCTCGTCTGGTAAAACTAATCCAGCTTGAATGGGGCTTAAGCCTAGACTAAAAAGAAATTTTCAATAGTGGTTCACCATGGGTATTGCAGTTTACTTCAAGACTAGACTTCATCCATATCCAGTGAACTAGCCCAACAGAATTAGTTACATAGTTATGTGATGAATTAGTTTGGGTTTTTATGTTTGTTCCAGTGTCAAACAGTGACACTAACGTGGCAAAAATGAACATGGTCATTCTGCAAAACAAGACTGTATGCAAACCCGAAACAACATCTCTTAAGCTACGTACAAACACAGATGTGAAAGGTTAGAATCTGCACTTTCGAATCTCCCTCTCTCCACCAGTTTCAGTTAACTACGAGACAAGTCATTAAAGGAAGTGTTACAAGAACCATATATGCCACAGGAGACGTAGGGGGGCTAAAAGCAGCCTATTCGTAGTGTTCTTACATTGTATTCGGCTTGCATTGTCTTTCAAAAAAGTGCGTTCACCATGGCAACATTTTCTTAAGAGCATGTGTAATGATTTTATAAGAGCGTAGCAGCTCTGGACTTTCTCTGCTGATATCTCAAAAGAGCCAATCTGCCATTTGCATGAATGTTGAATGGTACAGGAGTCTACAGGCTGAAACTGGCTCAGGGAGAATGAGCATTTGCTCACTTACACATATATCAGTCCTGGAGAAGAGATTTCACTTGACAGTGTTGTTTAACTACAGCACTCCAGCAGTTGTGAATTAATTGATTATAACGATACTTTTTTTTTTTATAATAGGCACATCTTATGGAAGGACGAGGTGCATGTAGTGATCAGTGTTTGCTATGGTCTGCCATGAGTATTTGCCAGGCATTTTTGGACATAATCATTGAACATAGCACTTTTAGCAGGCTACGTTACTAGTGGTTGAGGCTAGTTAAATGGCTAATTAGCAACTCTTTTCTAGCTAATGCTAAAGCATCAGCCTTGAGGCTCTCAAGGACAAAGTATGTGTTCGTTTGTCATGGATAAACCAATAGTTTTTGAGTTCCACAGTTTTTATTTATTATAATAACTGGACATTTGTTAATTTTGTGAAAACAGTTTAATAAAAGAGAATACATTTTTGGGCCCTATCCCGTGGGCATGACAAGTGTGCATTGTGAGCACCAAAATGCCTACATACTCATACTTGTGGACCACTGCAGACCAGCTAAAGATGGTACTGACCGGTACTGATATTAAAACGTTGAGCATTGATCGACACCAATACTAATATTTATTGTTTAAAAAAACCCTAAGATGTAAAATTAGCTATTTTTAATTGAAGCACTTCACTTAAGGTGAGCATCTAAAAGTAGGATATTTCAGCATAAATTTGTTACAGGACTGGATCAGATTCATTTTTCTTCTCTCTGATATCCACTCCAGCATTTTATTCTGATTTTGACCCACTACCAATAACTGGTATCAGATCGGTGTCGTCTATAATTATAACTTGTAAAGCACGCAGCCAAGTCCTCCTCAAAGCAGAACAGATCATGGTTTGACCGAATGAGCAGGGGAGATTGAGGAGGGGTTGATCGTTTCTGAATTGGAATCAGACCCACGTCTCTGAGCATCAGTATAAATGTTTGAAGAGCTCAGCTTCTATCCAGGCTCTGCTCTGCCTCAGCCTGACTGCCTTGGGTTTCCACTTTGCTGCATGCAAACAAACTGCAGTCTAGTGTAGATAGGTCCAAACTAATGGAACCAGACACAGTCCAGTTTCAAGTTTGCAAACCTTGATGTATGTAGAGCAGTGTAATGAAAGCAGACACAGTCCAATTTTAAAGACGATGGTCACAGTTTGAGCTAAAAAAGGGTTAAAGGAATCTAATTGACCCAATTTTCCACGCAGCCCAGATGTAGTCGATCAGCCAAGACATGTTTGGTGTCCAGATTTTTCTTCTTTAGTTTTAAACTGGAGCTGTGAGGCTAATGTTGCTTTGCATTAGAAATCAATAGTCACCCAGACCTTTTCAATTACAGACTGTAGTTCATCTGTTTCTATGCATACATTGTTAGCCTGCTTTTACCCTGTTCTTCAGAGGCCAGGACCCCCACAGGAGCACCACAGAGCAGGTATTGTGTGGGTGGTGGATCATTCTCAGCACTGATGTGGTGGTGACGTGTTAGTTAATGTTGCGCTGGTACGAGTGGATCAGTGTCCAATCCTACCATGTTGGTCCACCTTGTAGCTGTAAAGTCAGAGGCTGTAGCTCATCTGCTGCACAGTTTGTGTTGGTCATCCTCTAATAATTCATCAGACGTCACAGGAAACTGCCCACAGGGATATTTTTGGTTGGTGGGCTAGTCCCAGTCCAGCAGTGACACTGAGATGATTCAGAACTTCAGCAGCACTGCTGTGTCTGATCCACTCGTACCAGCGCAGCACACATAAACATGCTACCACCACATCAGTGCTGAGAATGATCCAAATAATACCTGTCCTGTGATCACATTTTGGGGTCCTGACCATTTAAGGAGAGGGTAAAAGGAGGCAAAAAATGTATGCAGAGAAACAGATGGACTACAGTCTGTAATTGTAGAACTACACAGTGCACCTGTGTGGTCAGAGGAGCTGATAAAATGGACAGTGATGTAGATAGGTGTACTCAGCACAGTGGCTGGTTGGTGTAACCATCAAGCTAATCATTATATTGACTCAGTGGCCTAATGGATAAGGCATCAGCCTCCGGAGCTGGGGATTGTGGGTTCGAGTCCCATCTGGGTCGACGAAAGTCATCGCTTTTGGGGAGTCGTGGGCTGGAGTTTAGGGAACCAGCCCTGTGACTGGAAGGTCGCCGGTTCAATCCCCTGAGCCGACAGAATGTGACTGAAGTGCCCTTGAGCAAGGCGCCTAACCCCCAACTGCTCCCCGGGCACCATGGATGGGTCTGTCCAGCGCTCCGCAAGTGTGCTCCACCTAGTGTGTGTGCATTCACTAGTGTGTATGTGGTGTTTGCATGGATGAGTTAGATGCGGAGGTAAGATTTCCCTCTTGTGGGACTAATAAGGGTCACTTATATATTATATATTATTATTATGCATATAATCATTAAAAATCTGTTACATTGACCACATGTTGACCCGTACACTTGAATCTTTCCTTGATTGCCCTTCCATCAACACTTCCGAGTGTTCTCCGCCACTGCCTCATTCCTCATCAATTAATAACAACAACAACAAATGATAAAGGTTGACTGAATTATTTACCTTGCTATTAGTGTTCCCATGCTGTATAATGCAGAAGGGTTTCATTAATAATGCAAGGTGTTGGATATGAATTGACAGGATACTGCTGCTTCTAAAACAGTGTTTGAGGTAAAGGCCATATGTTGTTGACTGGAGCTGGGCTGAGAAGCTTGATTATTAAATATTATGAATACAGCAATAGTACTGCAGCATTGTCGGTTTTGTTGGGTCACTGAGTGAATTTTTTTTTGTATGGTAGTGTGATTATCATCATTTAGTTCCGTCTAAATCCTCCAGGTCAGTAACTTTTTACACACTGCACATTCTCATGAATAAAAATAACCATTGTGGATTGATGTTAGTAAATATTTTTGAGTATGGAGTCATTCGAAGAAACATTTACTTCATGAATTTTAGAGCTAAGCCTTCAGTTCAGACCGTAAATAAAGAACACAATGCAAAAAAAAATTTCTATGATAGTGCTAGATTCTAGATCCCCTATGTCATTTTTAAATTTATGTTAGCTGCACACCAACATTTTGGTTACTCTTTTACAGTCCCCAACGTTCTAGGTAATATCCAGGTAAGTGTGAAGTACAAACTCCGAAGTACTAGATAATTATTTTAGGTGACATGATGGAAAGTTCTGAGATCCAACAGATTATGGCTATTAATATGACATTTTGAAATACCTCATAAAGATTTGGAGTAATAAGGTAGCAAGTGCATACACTAAATAAGTTACTTGGACTAAAATGGTGCAAAATGCAAATTAAATGGTAGAATAAAATCACAGTAAGAATCATGCTTGGATGTATCTACCTAGATATAAGATAAGAAATACTGATTGGACAGTTTTTCTGCGGGGGGAGTTTAACCTTTGTGTTTTCAACCAAAACTTAACAATGAAATAAGAGTTACTACAACACGTTCAGAGATTGTACAACTGGCATAAGGATAATATTAAATAAAAATAAACTTGCAGCCTGGATCAAGCTAACATGTGTCCGACTGATGTGTAATTTCTGTGCAACTTGTAATTATTTGTTTATTAATTAGTTTCTTTATTTCTTTGCAGGATTACGAATCAATTATAAAGCTGGTGGAAACTCTAGAAAAGCTCCCAACGTTTGACCCTGTGGCCCATCCCCATGTGAAGTTCCACTATGCTTTTGCTCTGAACAGGCAAGTGTGGAGAATTTTTGTTTTGCTTTGGCACTTTAGCAAGACTGACACTGTGTGAATATGCAAAACTTATGCAAATATGCAATTTTTTTTTAAGTGTTTATGGGCTTTCTTCTCAATTTGCATGTTACGAAAGTGTTTTACTTTCGACAATAATGATGCATGGCACGCATCTTTAATAGTAATACCCTCATGGCTGGCGAGGGAATGCTATTTTTTACTTTTCTCAGCTGCTCCTGTGTTTTCCCAAATATATTGTAGCAGTTTCCTCTATTAGAGTATCAACAGCTGAAACAGCTTCCTGTTTTGAGAGATTTAATTGTGCTCGGTGGCTGCATGAGATGAGATGTTTTCTCGACAGCTGGGGGATTCAGCAGGGCTCTCGCGGGAATGTTAAATTCTCTGCTAATTGTCGCCCAGGGGATCTTTTATCATGTCCTGCCTCTGACCCAGAAGCATCAAGTGACTCATATGTGCATCAGAAGAGATGTGAAAAAAGCGCAAACTCACTGTGATGCACTTTTACGGCGGCAAATGAAGCAGTAGAGTTAGTTTTAGAATGAGGGTATTAGATTGTCTGCAGTGAACTACACTAGCTATAGTGTTTGTAGGTGTGTTGGGGCTCAGTGGTGGAGCCAACCTCAGGGCAAACCTCAGTAGTGCCCTACCAATTAGGGAACTTCTGAACATACTTTTTAGAATTAATAACAATTATAGAATTAATGATAGCATAAATTAAGTAAAGAAATAAAATAAGTCAACATGTATTAAATAATAATATGTTTCTCGAGTTAGTTTGGATTATTTGCAGTGAAAGAGGAAGTGTAGCTCTGTGTTGACCTCACCGCATTCACAGTCTTCTCTCTCAGGGCAGCCAGGATTTTTTATATCTG
>JAILXH010201185.1:16322-26647 GCA_023558415.1 Piaractus mesopotamicus | reverse complement strand
ACACACACACACACACACACACACACACACACACATAGAGATACAGATAGATTAATTGCTGGTGCTAACATACTGCACTGGTACTGATGAATCAATTCCAACACAAAAATTAATTCCATTAAAAGGTCTGAGTCCTGGACTTTCCATGGTGAAATGCTCTTCAAGTTCTATACATGGCAAAAAAAAAACTGGAAGAAGAGAAAATCATTCTTTTCTTCATATTTGTATTATCTAAAATTGTACTTGCATACTGGACTGATACTAATGAATGAATTCCAACAAGAAAAGTAAATTACACTGCCCTGGCCTTGCCACAGCGAAGGCAAAATTAGACTACTCTAAACCGGGAGCGCTACACAAAAGATATTTGATGAGTCTTTATTAAAATGAATGAAGCTGGAAGCTTGCCCACAGTGATAAGGCCTACAGTTACAATTTCTATGTGCAGCTTACATAATTATGCGTAATAAATGCAGCAGTTTTCATAAAAATAATGAGTCATAAAAATAGACTAAGTAATGAATGCAAGCGTGAATGTTTTCATACAAATTTAAAACTATATTCTCGTGCATGCACGCTCACCCTGGGTGCTGAAGGTGGTGTCGATTGCAGAGCCGTCCCAGGACTCTACGGCACTGTCCACGCTGGGGATGGTGGTGGAGTAAATGTCCGACAGTTTGCCTGTTTTCTGACCACTTTGATTCTCATCTTCCACATCACTCAGCTCCCCCAGACGCCCGGACACTGATGGCTGCTTAGGACTCACCACTGCGTGCGCACACACAAACACACACATAAACACACACATAAACACACAGGGTTCTGAGCCAAAGGTACTGGGCTTCTCCTAGAGCTGCAAATTACTGTTAGCTAACTTCATCCACTGATTTGTGGACACAAGAAACTTAAACACTCCAATCTGTTCCAAAGATGTTAATTAAATGTATACATGCATAGTGTTACATGTATGTTTTTTTTAATACATTTCTAGGCCAAACCAGCAAAAAAACAGGAAAAAACTACCAAAATCATTTCTATTTTACTGAATACTGTATATAATACATTGTCAATACAAGTATGACCCCACTTACTGACAAGGTATAAACAAATGTGTTCGTGTGTGTGAGAGGGAGAGACAGACTCTTGCAAGTGCTGACTGTGTGAATGCTCTGGTACTCACGCTCTCCCTGCTTCTTGATCTTGAGTGTGACGGACTCTCCAGCCATCTGGAGCAGGTGGATGGCCTCGCTCAGGGGTTTGCCCTTCAGACTGTTATTGTTGATGGCCAGGATGCGGTCTCCAACGTGGATCGCACCCGTCCTGTCCACAGCACACAGCCCCGTCAGCATTCATACATTTCACCCAGTGAAACCCTTCAGAGCACCAGTCCTAAGACTTTCATCATAATCCCTGCACAACATGTCCTCCTAAACATGGCAGCTGTCCAAGTATTATCTGAGACGCATAGCGCCAGTCAAAAGCTTAGACATCAAAACTATGAAACAGACAGTGGGGAAAAAGAAGGCATAATGATTTCTGGGAACTAAAAATAGATGTCTACAATTTTTTGTTCATTTTCATTTAATAAAATAATGATGCATATAAAAATAATAAAGTTTTGGTTGGAAATGAGGGTTAAGATCTTGAAACACCCAAGCGCAAACTGTCCAATTAGGATTTTTTTTTCTTCTGTGTTATATAGGTAGATAAAGCTAAGCAGGCTTTCCCATTGCTTAGGACTTCAGGAGCTGAACAGAAGACCTTTCATGTCAGATTGTCAACATAGTTAGGAATTGTAAGTGGAATCAACCAATTATATTCTGATATAAAATGGGTGGAACCAATTTTGTGAGAAAAAAAATATCACTCCAGGCCTTCTGGAAATCCTAGATTTGTCACTGACTGTAAATATAAGCAGCAGTCTAACCAGGTTTCAAATTGTCAGGGGTTTGAAATTGAAGCAGCAGCTGTAGTCACTGTACAACTGCTACATTTAAGGTAAAATATATTCACTGATGTCTGTTACAAGCTTTAAATAAAATACAAGGAATGAGTTTTGAAATTTATAGCCCGGACTGAAGGTCTAGCTCTAACAGTCATGGTTCACCACTGGAAATAACCAAAAAGTTGTTAAATAATTTAGAACAGTCAGTTTTAGATTCTTCAAAGTAGCCCCTCATTGCTTTGATGCAGCTTTACATACTTTTGATCATTCTCTCAAGCAGCTTCATGAGGAGCCACCTGAGATGCTTTTCCAACAGACATATCCTGCGTGCTGGAAACTATTTTTTGCAGGGGACCAATTTAAAAGCAAAATGTTTTGCAAAGTTGCAAAAATACATTTATATCCTAAGTAACTTTTTATATTTGTATAAGCATAAGCCTTTATATCAACATGTCTTTGAAAATATTAAAAACCTTTTTAGGCAAAATCCAAACTTTTGACTGGTACTGCACACATGCTACACATTTGGGTCAAAATAAAATGTATGTTTTTTGTTCAAATATTAAAAATAAAAACAGCTTCTATATTCCACTACTGTGTAAACAATGTACATTAAATGAATCGTAGTAAATCTTCAGATTACAATGCATTGAATAGTTTCCTAAAGAACTGTAATCCAAATCAAATCATTGTGAGATCAGACTCCTTCTGGAGATCACTGACTGTGATCTCAATGGTTAAAACTGTTGCCCTCTGGGTTTGCATTTTGGGGGGCTAGGCAGCTGTACCTCTCGGCCAGGCCGCCCTTAGTGAGGCTGGAGATGATGATGGGGTCGAAGGGCTCCTCGGTGCCGGAGATGGTAATGCCCAGAGGGCCGCCGTAGCGCTTCAGCTCCACCGTGTAGATGATGGCCCCAGAGCTCTCCTGCTCGTCTGCAACACAGGCCAACAGCACACGGGCGTCCATATCAACACGGTCTGCACGCAGGACACCTCGCAGAGGGGCAGAGAGCAGAACGGAGACAGCCCTCACAACACCGGACAGAGAGAGAGAGCAAAGGGGGGTACAAGGAGGAGGAGGTCGGGGTTGATGGAGGGGATGCTCTAATCAGGCTTTCTAAATACAATACCAGCTAGGTTCGTGAATGTAGTCAACTTGCAAGTCATTAACATTTTTAAAACACAAATAAGCAGTTATAACAGCAGTGACGTGTTATATCTGATGAATATGAACACCTGATGAAGATGGGAGGTATAATGCTGACTGATAGAGATGACAAAGGAAGATTTGAGGTTTAACAGTACAGATGAAAATGAGCTCACTATTTGGCAAGAAACTGTTGCCCTTTTTTTAAAAGGTTATAACCGCTTATTAATGTTTTTTAAGGTGTTAATGAACTAATTGCCACTGTCACCATTGGTTTGCTCATGGGGGCCTGGACCCAGATTGTTCTGTAAAGCTGCTTTGCAACAACTCCTGTTGTAAAAAAGCTCTATGTAAGTAATCTTGACTTTGACTAATTCATAACTACCAATAAACTAATTTTAACCATTCATAAATCCTTTATAAGGGCAGTCTTCTTGTAAAGTGGTACTGAATTTTCATACTATTTCTCTGTCCATATTCTTTTAGATACTGAGGTCTAATAATATGTGTTGTGGTGTTAAATGTTTTAGATAAAGACCACAAGTGACTTCTCATATACATTTATTACAAAAATTTTCACATTTTCTTATCAGACCTTGTTGTGGTAATATGGACGAGGACGTTACTGTGTTCTGGCAATGTTAGAAATTTGGCTTACGCTTTTTGCCTCGTGCAAAAATGGCACCTGAGAGGCTGCAGATCGAATGATTTAAAATAAAAAAATGGCCGATTTCAGAAAATCTGCAGCCGACTGGAGCATCCCTAATTGATGGTGAGGTAAATAATGAACAGGGCAGGATCCAAAAAGTAATAAAGGTAAGAACAGAGCAAAAAAGGAAAATAAAGGGGAAAAAAACTAAAGAAGAAAAAAACAAGAAGAAGAAAGGGTTACAACTAAGATCAAAAACCCGAAACTGAGAAGAAAATGAAGGGAAGGGATTTGAGGGAAAAAATGAAAGTAACGGATTTGGAAAATATGACGGTGGGAAAGGGAGGTTCAGGAAAAATCCTCATTGGAAAAATACAGAGCAAAAACACAAGCTTGCGGAAAATGAAGGCACAGTTCCCAGAAGACGTAGTGTGGGGGAATACAGCTCCAGTGCTCTATTACAAAGCATGCCTATCACCGAGTTCAAAAGAGCCACAGTGTGCCTAACACCACAGACCTGACAGAGGAGAGGGAAAAAAGCTGAGGGGATAAGGTGGAGCGCATTCGACTGGAGGAATAATTATGTATCCTGACAGAGAGCAGACACGGGGAAAAAGGAAATGCGTGTACGGGCCAGCATGTTCAACTAAACACTAGTATGCAGACATGACAGCCACTTTCATGCAGACCCAGAAACGTCAGCAGCGGGCGCAGTCATTTCTGCACAGTGAAACTCCGCGGGGTTCCGCATGACGAGCCGAATCAAAACCCATCAGACAAGAGCTGGGGCCTGTTTTTTTGGATCTACACTGTCAAAGGTTTGGGGATATCTAGCTTATCGTTGTTAATACAAATTAACATATTTTCTTTTTTGTTTTTCTGAAGAAAACAATATAAGATTTGTAACTATGTGAGACAGTATCTGTGCCTACAGTAGGAATGTTGCTAAAGCCCACCCATTTAATCCCTTTGTTGTGATGTCACCACAGCTTTAAGGTGTTTAATGCACCTTTAGGCCAAAAGATCTTCAATGGTTTATCTAATGAATAAGTACATCTAATTTGCTTTTAACAACAGTTTGGAAAATTGAACAATTATAATGTAATTGTTAGCACATAACTCTTAACAAAACCGTTACAGGTATCTTTTTGTACTTATAAAAATAAAGGTGCCAAATAGGTTCTTTGGCGCGATGCCATATAAGAACCGCTTTCAGTTCTTTAAAGGACTAGGAGTCCTTCAACTCAACCTGTTGTATGTGCGGCGTGTGAACACATACCATAGACAAAAACATAGATGCTTTTTTCCTGTACTAAGTAAAAAAAAGGGCTCCTGAGAGCCACAACCATCTAACCATTGGCTGCAATTTCAGGAAATCACGAGTCTTTTCCTTGCGATACCACAGCCATCCACGAGTCCACGAGAGCATAGTTGGACCCTCTGGATGAGTAGGATGTTCCTTCCTCTCCCCAACACTGAGCATGATGCCTGCCAACGCAGCCATCTGATATAAAAGAATTGGCCTTTAGTGTTCTCCTCCAAGCATGTTGAGCTGTCCAACTGCATTATCATCACTTTGAAAAGACGCGGTGGCACTTCACGTGTCTCGGAGGAAGTGCATGCTAGCCTTCACCCTCTAAGCTTGCCAGCATCATGTGATAGGAGCAAACCTAGGCAGCGAGTGGGAACTGACCACGACTAATTTGGAAAACAAATTGCGATGTAAAAAACTGTCTGTGGTGATCAACCACAGAAATGATACTGAAAAACTTTTCTGCTTCATGCACTGAAAAGTTCTTCAAAATACCAAAAAAGTGTTTTTTTCTATAGCACTGCGCCAAAGAACCCTTTTGGGACGTTTGTTTTAAAGAGTGTAACTGAAAAATGACAGAGAAAATCAAACATTACTCACAGGGCAGTGTCCCCCCAAATGTTTGATGGCCAGTGTGCGCACTTTCAAATACACTTAATATCGCATGATATTTCAATTACAAGTTACGCTGAAAACATATTCTCCAAAGCAGCTGGCTAACAGTCAAGGCTATTTAGAACTATAAATAATTCTGAGTCCTCAGCTTTCGGGTGAAAGTCAGAAACTCAAACTCGATACGAGCTGGGATTAGAGAGAAGAGCAGACTTTTCTCCACAGGAGCTCATAACCACACAAAGCACACTCTGTCGATTGCAAAGGTCAATTGCCAACCTGTGAATTTTGTACTCATCTAGATAGAACAGGAAGGACATGGAGAGAGAGAGAGACAAAGAGAGAGAGAGAGAGATAGAGTGAGCGAGAGCAGGCTTGTAGATCCCCCCACAGGTCAGTCATCTCATCGTCCAGCCTCCCATCCATACTAATGAGGCAGGGAAATCTCACAGCACCTTCAGACTCCAGCTCTGCTGCTCAGCTCAGAAAAACTGCAGCACGCAAAGTGTGTTTTCAACCAATAATGATGAGAAGAACATATTCATTGACTGCGTTAGAAGAGTCTGGCAATATCATTCTGTGGAGGAGGAGGGAAAACCTACATTCTTAAAAATAAAGAGTCAAAAAGGATTGTTTGGATCGATACCATGAGAATCTTTCAACAGATGCTTCTCTAAAGGACGCATAACCTTTATTTTTCTTGTATTTCATTCTTCCCCTGAGATCCACTTATGAAGTTTGTGTGATTTTATGCATCAGCCATGATCCATGTTTACATTTTTTCTTTATCTGTTAGTATTAAACAGACTGTTTTGTTACTTTGCCTTTAATACTGATATATGTAAATAAGTTCTAATTGGCTGCTTAACTTTTATTTTAAAAAGTGAGGAAAAGTATTTTTTTATGATGTCGGCATTTTAAAGAACCGTTTTTGGAAATGAGGCTTACAAGTGTGAAGAACCTTTCTATTCTAATTCTAGATTTATAAAGAACCGTACATCTAAGCCAAGACCCACTTAGTAATCATTTGTTCACCTTCTCTTATTTATTTTTGTCACTTATGTTAATCTTTGATGATTTTCCAAACTACAAGAAAATAAACTTTTTTGTATTTCCTTCCAGTCAAACAAGGTCGTCTCTGAAGATGATCTATATAAGCATGGATTGATGCCGGATCTGACAGTACAGTGAAAATGCCTCGCAGTGCCCTCATCCCATGCAGATCAAAACGACTTCAGCAACTTCAGTACATCACAGTATTCACATATTTTGGGAACGGTACAAAACAGTAAAAGATTCAGATTAACTCATTAATTAATAAATAGTTATTCATTTTGTTTCCTATATTATTCGACAGAAATTACATAATTACATAATTATATAGTTAGTTGCATAATGAATTACATTTACATTTCATTTACATTCTGTTTCAACAGTTTCGAGTCTGCACCTCTGACATCTTCCTGTTTGTTTTGATGTTATGAAGTGAAAAATTCATGGCAAAAATGTACTATATGCACATCAATAACATAAAACATATCTTTGCTTTGAGTTACAATCACAACTGTGGTATCTATTGAACGTTTGGAGTCCACACTTCTAAGAGAAATTCTCAGTTTGTTTAAATTTATTCACAGCAGAAAACTGTGAATTTTAGTGCTAATATTACACCAGAAGTGACGTAGTGCACACAGTAAGCCCAAACTGCATCGTGACACAACACAACTTCACACAAGTTGCGTCTAAGACATGCTGCACTGACGAAGCGATAAGGGTTTTTCTTTTTGCATTTGTTTTTTTTTCCAGTAACGGATAATATCACCGGCAAACATCTTTTTTTCTGTTTACAAATCTAATAAACTTCATGTTGACAACACCTAAGAACAACTATTAACTATTGGCTAGTAGAAAGAGACTCTGATTGGCTGATCCTTTAGTTACACTTAAACTTTTCTGAAGTTTGTACTTGTGCAATGCTGCTGCTACAACTCAAAATATTTTTTGATTATTATCAAAATATTAAGTTCTGATTTTGAATGTAGATTTCACAATATTAGCAAGAACAATGAATTGCATTTTTGCACTTCAAGCATGTGTTACCTTCATGTTACAGTGATTAAACCAAAAGCGTACTGTTTGTTGTACGTCAAGCAATGCGCATCACGCATCTGGTGTAAAATGGGTTTAAGGGTTAACCAGCTCTCATTTTAACTCTAATATGCATCTTTACCTTTCTTAATCCAGACTCATGTCATCTAAACCTTTATTAATAAGCTCTGAAGTCATCTGATTGATTATATGGCCTGTACATACAGGGCAGGAACGGAGATAAGAATAGAACCCTACTGCGAGCTGCGAGCTCATTGTACCTCCATTCCCAGCCAGAAAGAAAGCACTCGGGGGAGTTCTAATTGGCTAATTGAAGCAAGTGAGTGTTTAATTGGACTGATTAAACTCATTTTCCTCTGTGTGCACAACAGTAACAGTATTAGGGATTAGGGAAGAAAGAAAGGAGCTTTGGAACTTGCTGCACTGCAGCAGATATAGAGTAAGCAGGGGGCCAAGGCAAGGCCAAAAACACTGCAAGAGCTCTGGAGGAACGGACAGTAGCTGGACCTGTAAACACACACCACTGGGCGGCTGCCTCAATGCCTATATTTGCTGCAAGCTGGAAGAAACAGCTATCAAAATAACACAAAAAAAATAATTTTTGAAACTGCTGCTCTCCTTCAGGAAGTTTTTCCTTCCATTTTCTTTTTTTTTTTAAATAGCAGTGTTTGTATTTCTCAAAGTCTAAAGTAGAAAAGAATTTGTCATCCAGAACTGAAAACAACCCCATAACAGGGGAGCGTTATGCTTATATAATATCACTATCATGATAAATTATGCCACAATATGCTTTACTGAGTATATTGTCGTTACAGAACACTGACCAACTGTATGTATCTTAAAAATACCAATTACAGAGAGTGTAAACAAGTCAGTATCTTATGCCACCTAATCTTAGTTTATTCATTGATTAGGTAAAACTTTACTGAAGGTTGGTGTTCATAAGGCTACATCACACCCACATAAGCCTTTTATGACAACTGACATAAGCCTATAGAGATGTTTATAAAGGCTTAATTGGACAGCTGTCATAACACTTACTGATGTAAAATTACATCAAAAGAGAAAAAAAGCAGACTTTATGGCAACTGACACTTGTGGGAATAAGCCTCTATAAATGTTTATGTTGGTTTATTTCAGCTGTAATGAAAGGCTTATGTATGCGTCATGCAGCCTTACATTTCTGCCCTTCAGTAAAGTGTTATAATTTCTCTCAGCTTATTATTTGATTTTCTTTTGCTATTCCTTTTAAAATAGTTATTTAGTAAACACAATTTCAAACACATGCTGTACTTGCAGCAATCCTGATTTTTCTGGTGTATTGTGTCTAATACAACCTCAGACTAAATGAGATATCATGATGCATTTCATATATTGTAAAAATTCTCTGAGGTATTACGTTATACAGTATTTCTGTTGTACTGCCCACCCTTAAATCACACTTCATGTTTTCGTCTTTGCAAGCCTCAGCTTTTTGAGGACAGGCTGTCATCACTAATCCAAGAGGGGACTGTCTAGGGTGTGTGTGCGCATGTGTTGAGAGACCCAGGGGTACCTGAGTTGTCCTCGTCCTTGCGGATCTTGAGCTTGACCAGTTCCTCACATTGTTGTAGGATCTGGACGGCATCCTCCATGGAGCAGTTGTCTAGGCGGATGTTGTCGATGGCCAAGAGCTTATCCCCCAGCTCCAGTGTACCCGTCCTGGGCAAGACAACATGAACCACACAGATAATGAGACACACAAAGACAGTCTGTCCATACAGTTACAAAACTGTAGTTTTTAAATTACCATTACAATTACATACCCATATATGAAGCATCAAAGTGCATAACTAGCAGAATACAGGCCATAACAAAGGCTGTGCTTATTATTTGTCCTTAAGGTCAACATTTGAGTTAATTTAACTAGATCATGCTACAACAGCGGTCTTCATTTTTTAAATTCACAGATCCTTGCCAACTGGATACTTTGCATTGGTTTGGCTTCTACAGTTTGCACATTCTGCAATTCACTCTGGATAAGAGCATCTGCTTAAAAAATAAACATACAACCTGTGCAAAAGTCAGACATTTCCAGTCAAAATCCACAGATGTTTCTGTCCTTCCTTCTACTTTGAGAAGACAACTCTACACTATGGGTCTGAAAGGAAATGTAGCTGTCAAGAAGCTCTTACTGAGAAAAAGAAATAGACAAAAAAAAATATTTGCACTAGAACAAAGAAACTGGATCTGAGACGTGAAGTAAGATTTTATGGGCAGATGAGTCAAAATTTGTTATTGGAATTATTTGGATCGTGAGAAGCAGAAAATGTAACCAACTTCTAAGACTGAACTTTGGAGGTGTGGAAAAACATCCCTGCAGATTTCTGTGAAAAACTGTAAGTGTAACTCTTGAAAAAAAATGGATGCTGTGATAAAGGAAAATGGTGGACACACTAAATACTGAAAATTTTGATATTATATTTATTAATGGAGGCTTCTGTGTAATTTTCTGTTGAAGCGTTTTGCTCCAAAAGTCCACTTTCAAGAATTTTTCTTTTTTTCATGATAT
>JAILXH010201185.1:2931-16158 GCA_023558415.1 Piaractus mesopotamicus | reverse complement strand
TTGTTGGAGTGGGGCTACAAACAAGAAACATCAGTGCTATATTACGATTAACACCACCTATATTAGAGATATAAAAATGCGTTTTCCATTACATGCCAACTTTTTCTTTCAAAAACTTCTATCCAAAATAGCTACAAATGGATACACAGCATTTTGGAAGGGAACTCTTCATATGTATTCTGCTTCTTTCCTGACTTTGAATGAATTAGTTATACTTAAAGGCTGCTCTGACTGGAATGTAAATAAATGAAAGAGAGAACATGTCTTTGACTTGTGTAGTACTGTAAAAAATGAGAATGTTGAATTTCTGTGTCTGATTCTCTCATACCATTCACACTCACATACTACATTAACTACCAATCATCTTTACATTTTAAGGAACATTCCTTTGTGCACCTTCTCTCTGCCACACACACACAAAATGTTTGTCTGAACAGGTGATCAGCCAGAGAACACATTCATTATTCAAAGGATTGGCCACAGTGTGCAGGCTGGAGCAGTCCACAGCACAGAGGCAGATTTCAGAGCACAATAAGTCAATGAATTCCCTTTATTACCAGCCAGGTAAGTGCTGCTGCTGGCCCGCATTCACATCATGCCGCATTTTAATTTGAAACCCTGGTCGCTTTCAGAAAGATGCTAATGTTCTCTCAATTGGTCTATCAAATAGCACGATAGCATGATTTGAATCATGCAGAAACGAGGTGCGTAGTTGTCGGAGGCAACGCCAAATGGCCACATAATCACAGCGCTGGGGTTTCTGTCACATTAAATAACCATGCTTTTTGCACATGAGAATCTAACCCAGTTTCCTCTTGTTCGCACATCATTATCAGGCAAGCACATGTGGCATTACATAACAGCCTAGCAAATTAGAGCATCTCTGCTGAATGTGGAGCAATTAGCAAGGATTCACAAGTGCCCCACACAGTTAGCAGGGGGGAGCTCATCACAAAGGTAAACCTCCTCCACATTCAGCCCAGCTCCTCTGCTTACTCTCCGCTACCACCGACTTGCACCACGGGTCTTTAATCAACATTTGCATGTTGAATAAACCTTCTGGATCAGTGAATGAGTGCCTAGATGTAACCAACAGCTCTGTGCTCCGTTTTCCAGTTTAGCACGTTTAATTAAATCACTTGGCTAAGCTCTATGCCATTCGCTCCCGGTCCCTGGTATGCTCCAGCAGTGCACACTCACACTACAAATCAGTACAGCCCTGTCTGGGGCCAAACAGAGAGCGTCGTTATAGGGATCAGCGTGTGCATGTGTGTCCACAAGGACGTAACTCAATGTACGGTTTGGGGATAGCATATATGCTAATAATGTAAGCAATAACTACCTAGCTAGCTACATGGCCTTAGTAAAGTCTACACAAAGTGATAAATTCATGAACAACACCACATTAATGGTGTTAGTACTGCTACTACTAATATTTAATACACTTCTGGTGCATATATCCACTTCAAAGTTTTCCTGTAAATCACACCTGGTGTCATTAAAAAAAAAAAAACATTTCATGATGAAGATTAAGGAGCTTCCTAAAGTTCTTAGGGACGACCAATAGCATGCAGGTGGAAAGATCATGGAACCATAACTTGTCATATCCAGACAGGCAAGATTTCACAATGCGCTCTCAGGCTAATGATATTCACACTGAAGCATGAAGGTGGGAGCATCATGATGTGGGGCTGCATCTCTGCAAATGGTACTGGGGCATTATACATCGCTGAAGGAAACTTGAACAGAGCGATATGTTGGGACATAATAAAGAACTTAATCTCATAAGTCATGATGCCCAAACTGGCAAGAAGATGGATGTTTCAAGACAACGACCCCAAATATACATCCAAAATAACTCAAAATTGGTTTCTAAGTAACAAAGTAAAGGTGTTTGCATGGCCTAGCCAATCTCCTGACTTGAATCTCAATTAAAATTCATCAAGGTAGTAACTTGCCAAAGTGGAATCTGAATATATGTTTTCTTTATCAGTTTCATTTGTTTAACACATCTTTGTTTATGCTTATGAATACAGTCTTTTTTTGTTATAAGAACAGAGTCAAAAGACATTGTGTGTAAACTTTAAATGGTTATATTCACAGGATAATAATTAACAAAAAGAGAAGTGTATGAATACTTGTTTCCCCTCACTGTATTCACCTAGCCAATTAACACCACATTAGCAAACTCTTCACAAAGCGATAATGTCTTTCTTCACCTGGAAGAGTAAATTATATAAATTAAACTAAATTGTGTTTCTGTATGTCTTGTGGTTTCAAAAAATGTCAGCTTTAACTGTGTTGGGTCTACCAAAAACAGAGGAGAACTTCCATATGAATGCAGACTGAACACAAATGAAAAACATTATTCAGCGTTGCCCTCCAAAGGTGCTACTGCACCCATTACGAAGTTAGATATTTTACTGGCTTAAAGACTCACAATGTGTTTCTGTGAATGCTTTTTCTGTGGGGTATTCCACAAATCAGCATTTGATTTCTCAGTTAGCCAGATATGTCAAGCACTGTCCAATAGGAGGAGAGCTAAGGAAAACTCTTAATGGACAATCATCAACTATTGGCTCATGTGGTTAACTGAGAAACCCCACGTTATGAAATATCTCCTTGTCGTCTCATCTTTATGTGGGTGGGGGGTTGCTTCTCGTCAACGCCAAGGGGAACTTGTCCCTCACTCCTCCTGTTAGATTAGACTCCTGCATGTAAACAAACACGACCACTGAACAATACTGCAACTATATTTACCTGTAGTAAAAATGACCTGCCCCCAAGTGAGGGCGATAACACAGCCCGGTGGAAAAATGAGGACTGTGGTACACTGTTGTAAATCACACAGGCTGTCATGCAGGAAGGTGCAGTGACTGGATTACTGCCGGCAGCAGCGTAGGATGTGGGTTTTTAAAAGAAAGCCTTTGTGGGGGGGGCTGCACAGCAGACAAGGCGCTGGAGTCTAACGGGTTTAAGGACGACAGGTGTGAGCTCTAATGTGAACAGGGACTGTAATGTGCTGTAATGTATTTCAAACATAATAGAAAGTTTATTTGTATGGACATTTTGGGGTCACACAGTGTGCAGCACAGTGTGAGTCCAAGGTAATATGGCAAAATGTGGGTCATTTATGTAATAACACAAATTTACTCAAATCTCAATGTGGCAGAAATGAAGACTGTATTGTTTAACTAAAGGGCGACTTTATTCCCAAATTTCTCTATTAAGCAATAAAGCTGATGAAATGTGTTACCTGTGTGCCACACTGCCCTTCTTAATGTCTGAGATGATGAGAGCATCCCCTGGCTTCCTGTTGGATGGAGCTGAGACAGAGAGAGACAAAGACAAAAGAACCATGAACAAATCAAGCAAGAACAACATTATATTGCACTTTCTACAATATGTGTAAATTTTAGGACTAGACTTACTAACATTTTGCACCGTCACAAACTCCACATTGGTGTTAAAAAGTGGCTGTCATGATGTACTAAACAGGCTCAATGGTACTTCAATGGCTATAAAAGGGATCAAAGTGGTGGTCACTGCTCGTTTGTGTTTTTGCCTCTATGCATATGCATTGAAAGGAGTTTCCCCCTTAAAGCACAAAATATTGGAAGATGATGTTTTATAATGAACCACCTACTCTGAGTTACAGGACTCAGTATTACTGAATACTGACTGGGAGTAATTCAATACCTGTGAAAAACCTTAAAGTCTTATTTTTGGTGCTAGCATGTCATTCGTTGGGATCAAAGAGAAAAGTCAGAGAAAAGTTTTCAAACACATCTATTTATTTTTGATGAAAATAAAAAACACTTGTAATTGCCTGCCATGCATGCAAGATTATCCAGAATTTGATGAAGGAAACAAACAGTTTTAGAAAAGTAATGTTTTTCATTATATTTTGGGTCCCTTTAACAGCACAATCTAAGATCAGGTTTTCTATATATAATGATCCAACAGTTTTCTTTTTCAGTCAGCTGTTAAATGTACATATTGGAAATCTTTTGCTCTTCAATTCCAGCTTTAGTAAAGCTACTCCTTGCTTCATTGCTCCTGCGTACTGTGTGCGTGGCAGAAATGTCCAGCCATTGTTTGATGTACTGCATGTAGCTTAGAGTTTACACTCAAAATCACACAATTCCTAAATAACCTGAATGCACTCAGTGAAATTAAAGGGGGATTTTACAATATCACAGTTTCTAAACGCATTCGCACAAAACTCAAGTTTAGCTCATCAGAAGTTCATTGCGCTGATTATATGTTTATTATGAAGTTGTGCCTGTGTTCATTTGCATGGAAGCTCTTAGTAGATAAGCTGCTTAATTGGCCACCCCCACCAGCACAGTGGCAGTGGACTGTTGGTAATTAGTGCCTCTTCTAGTAAATCTGCCCCTTTATCACAAGGTGGTGGGTTGTTCTGCTGCTGTGTGACAAAAATCCTTCTTTTTGAACTTTTCAGATTCATGTTTCATTTTCATTGTTACTTAAGAAAAAACACCTGCAAATGTTCTTTAGCACAAACAGCTACTTGCTGATACATTTATGCTCATGAAAGTGTCTTCACTGGCATGAAGACCAGGTTTTGCTTAAAAATCATGATATGACAGTTTTCTGTTCCAAACTACTGCCTCAAAACTCTTAAAACTAAAATGTGATTTAAACAGCTGAAAGTGATTCAAGCATCTTTACAGGATGGACTTCAGCATGTTCTGCACTCTGTTCTCTCTACACTGATTTCCATCCCTCTCAGTGCTTTACACTGTCTTGTTCTCACTGCTCTCATTGCCTTTTCCTACACTGTGCTGGTTTAGGAGCCAAATAGCTAAAAGAGTTTAAATGGGAGAATTTTATTGAATTAAATCTACACGCAACATGATTCCACACTTTTTGATATCAATCCTGCAGCCCTAAAAAAAAATGGTCAGTTTCAATGTCTGCTTCTCTACACCACACCAGCAGTACACCGCATTAATAGTAATCATTTATAGCTTAATATTGGTACTAATACACATACATTGTTTATTAAATATTCTGGCCTAAATACATTGACAACTGTCCCATACTAAAGCAATCATATGTTACCTCTTAAAAGTGTGATAATACATTACCATGATAAACCACAATGGCTTTAAAAAGTCTCACTTTACCTGAAAACTATCTGACGTTCAGTACTAAATAATAATTTATATGAACTAGACAATATCTTATAATTGTAATAATTACATATGTGTAAAAATTTATTATTTTCATTTGATAATTAATCTTTTAAAAGACATGAGTTATTTTTTGTTTGATTTCCTCTCTTCATGCATCTGTATGTATATATAAGAAAGATATTCTAATTTGTTGGTCCACTCATGTACTTGCTGGAATCATTCCAATTCCAGATTTTTATGATTCCTTTATGAAATTATTCCTTTATGAAATTATTCCTGACAGTTCAATTGGTTGTGGTCACAGAAAGGAAAATACAATATGATGCTTATTTGTCTCACTTTAACTAATGGACCACTTTTGCTGAATTCACAATACTGGTTAGTTTTTAAAACCCTGTTTACACTTGCCATTAAAATGGGTCCCAGATCTGGACGTTGGCATGGAATGTGTTCAGATTTTCTTGTCCCGATCTTGATGTAGTGGGCATAAATTACAATTGAACTGGTTGTACTTTATACATAATGCAGCCAACCTGTTCACATTTACAGTCACAGGCGCACCACCTACAACTTAATACTGTGTAAGAAGCTATTTTTAGGCATCTGCATACCATACATATGTCCATTTTTTCCATTTTTATTTTTCTGTCCTTTATTTTGTGCCAAAAATGGTCTGAAATAATATGGAACAAAATCTCATTACGTTTTTGACCACTCCTGTAAAGTTACCACTTGGAGATGCGTGTTTTTTGGACGGCGATGTTATGTATTCAAAGGTAGGCTTATGAGCGTAAAAGTTAAAAAGACATTCATCATCTGTGAATTATAGAACACGATTGTTCCACCATACCTGTCTGCCATTTTAAACCATGTTTATGGGCCTTTCATTCAGGGTTATTTTAGGTTTTAAATTTTCCTTAGCTTTTATTTTTCTTCAGTTTCTGATTTCAGTTTAGTTCCAGTTAGTCTTAAGGGTGCATCAATAGTTCTTGTTTCGGTTTTAGTTTCTGAAAAAAAAAAGTTTTAGTTTTTACTATTAGATAGATAGATAGATACACACATACATACATCACTGTATTAATCCCAGAGGAAGTCGTCCATTACAGCAGCACAGTCAACTAAACAGTGAGATATAAAATATACTAAAACAACTATAAAATATAATCTGCAGTACAAAAATAAGTCAGTAAAATTGCATAAATATTATGCAGGTGACAATGCAGTGGTGCATGTCACGTCCAGGGAATGAACCGACTGTACACTGTAAACAATAATATATGTTAATAGTTGTGCAATATACCTGGGTGTATAAACAAGTGGCAGTGCAACATGCAATATGTCTAGATGTATAAACAAAATGGCAGTGCACAGTACTGAGTAGAGAGATATAATGTCCAGTTGGTGCTCAGTGAGCCTGTCCTGTCAGTAGCTCAGCATACAATAATGATGATTATGATGAATGCTATTACGGTAGGTATTTGATAAGGGTAGAATAAAACGAACACAACAGTAGCCTGAACTCAGCTTGGCTCCAGCTTTTTTCTTAAAGACAGCCAAACACAGAAGGGAGCATATCAACTTCTCTTTCTCTGTCACTTCAGATGCTTCCAATGCTTTTAAAAAACAAACCCAGCATAGTCTTCATATGCCCACGTTGCACCGGGCCACGTATTAAAATCCAACTGAAATATTATGTGGAGAAAAGAAATCTTATTAGTAGATACAGTAGCTACATTTGAAAAGGGCAGGTGTAAATGTGCTTGAGTGGAGCGTCTAAAGCACTACATATGTTAAAAGATTAAAAAAAGTCGCTAGGCCGAATACTAAAAGACAGAGTCAGGAGGAGCCTGGTCAGACGTATTCCCATGACGCACACTGGGTCTTTCACTCAGGGGGAGCTCCATGGAGGAATGGTGAGTCATTTTTCACTGATTGAGCCACAGACGGGGAGGAAAGAGATCGCTGTGCTGCTTCTGTTCAGTAAACAAACCCAAGCGCCCCAGCTGCTGCCACTTTCCATCAAGAGACAGGCCTACAAAAGGAGTCACGTGAAGTCTCCCACCGGTGCCTGCTGAGTGCTGATGATGGGAGAGAGGGCTGGTCTGCCTTTTGCTTAGCCTGCAAGCTCTTTGTTTTTGGCCTGAGCATGCTGAGCACTGGACTAAATGACCAGTTTTCTTTCCTTAATTTTAAGATGAAGCGACTATGTCTTGACTTAATGCCTTGTGGAAAAGCTGCAATAAAATTCCATGTTGGAGGAGCTCCTGGGGATACCTCCCCGGAGAATATCTGTATCTAGAAGATGGTTGGTGGGGGAAAGAGCACGGATAAGCCTCGGGTCTCTTGGCTAATGAATCCAGCTTGTCCCTTAAGGAAGCTAACATGAAGGAACTGCTGAAGAATCATTACTGGAACTGCTGCGCCATGCAAATTTAGTTTAGGGACAAGTGAGATAACTGAAACAAACCCCTTAATATCACAGTATGTGGTAAAGAAAGCCAGTGGCACTGAAAGTTAGTTGTTGGGCCAGAGAAAGCAGAGGACAGAGGGATTCAATTGAAAAAGGTTGATGATTCAATCTAGATGCGGGAGATTAGAGTGCCCAAGCCAAAGAGAGCAAGGGGAAGAAATTGCCTCAGGGTTTGTCAATCAGAGACAGCCAGGTTCCAACAAGCGTGACTCTCCAAGAACAAATTGTCAAAGTGAGAGAAGCACAAGTTCTGAATGACTGGTCCATATAACTGACGATTCAATCTCCGACTGTTTGCAGGGCGACTCTGACTGAGGAAATAATCACTTTTTTTAGGGGGGGTGCTTGAAGACATCGTGGTGCACCATGACTGTGAAGGCACCCCACCACATGGGCTTATTACAGCGGAGAATGGTGTTTGCCTTCTAAAGCCACACATCAAAGCACATCCTTTCCGCTCCCCCAGTCCAGACTGATGAATTCTGGCCATTCTGAGCCAATGAAACTGCATCACAGGTTTAACACCGCAAAGAAATGTGGTTTGATCCTGTCAACTCAAACCACAGTAATCTAACACAACATCTAAACAAAATCTCAGGGCTTTAAACTTCATTTACAGGTACCCCTAGTTCTAATGAAGAGAAAGAAGGCACCACTCATTCTGACTTCAGGGACCTTTCCCATTTTGTGGGTGTTAACAAGCCAGGTGGGGGCTCATTGGCCGGCACCTGCTGGAAAGCCGATTTGTCATAGTCTCCTTCCTTCACTCCACCTGCTATAAGGCCTAACTGAGATGAATAGTGTGTTTCCCTTGCTGTTGCTTGATCTGTGGCCCATATGAGTCTTTCCAGATTCCAGGCTGAGAGTGCACTGTAATACAGGATTTGGCTCACAGCAACAAATATGCAAAACTTCCCCTGCTAGGTCAGCCGTGACAAACATACCTCAAAACACATTTTGTTTAAAAACAAGAAAAGAAATTCTGTCAAAAGTGCAAATTCTTAACTTTCAATCAATGTGTTTGTAAGAAAAGGACTCAGGTTGTGCGTTGACTGACATGACTTGAATTTAGCTCGCGACTCGACTCGAGACTTATGGCTCCTGAAATATCAGCCTAGGTAAAAAAACTCAAACAAAACTGATTAAATCGGGACCAACAATATGGTTAAAGAATAAAAACCTTTTGATTCTGGTCTAACTGTAAGTGCATGACTCTTAGTCTCTAAGTCCTGTGCAGTCAATTACTGAAATGCCGTTCTTCCACAGCTTCGGTGGTGTCAGGTTCAATACGGCTTCAAATAATGAACTTTTCAGTATAGAAAAATCTTCAGTCTGATGGATAGAATGAAGCCCTACATGCACCAAATGTAGCATTTAAAGCAAACTCCACCACTAAAAGGGCCAAATTACAAAATCTCAGCAAATTCGTGGGCCAGCTGTATTTTTATTTCATTTTTACTTAACATTTTGCCTTGAACGGCATGGGCTATTGTTTATTCAAAATATGCCCAAACTGCAACAGCAAAATAGCCATTGAATCCTTATTCAAAAATAATTCTAAATGAAAAATTAATTGTTTTAGGTATTTTTTTTAAACTGCCTATTTGCTTGAACTAGACACCAAGGTTTGTTTCTGTTTGTATAACCGCTGGACCATAGATTGTTGCTGGGAAAAAGGGGATCAGAATGCACACTATGTTGCAGTGCATGCTGGGGACTGTAGTGCATCTCAGGGTGAAACGGGCTGATAAGAATAGTAAAATTAAAATAATTTTGCAGGCCAAATAGGACTGTGTCACGGGCCTTATTTGGCCCGCGGGCCTTGTGTTTGATACATGGGATTTAAAGGAAAGGGGCAAAACTTGAAATTGTTAGCTAGCACAAAGTTTGGATAGCAAGCATGCAAGCTAGCGCACTAGCTATTATACCAATTGTCAGTCGTCAGCTAATCTAGCTGAAGTTTTGGTACACTGTAGATCACATTCCTTTAAAATGTACTAAAATTTCAGTTGGATTGGTTATTGTGCTAGCTAACTATCTTAAGTTCTATGTAAACTATTGACTAAACAACACTTTCAAGTTGTTTTGCCTTTTTCCTTGAAACTGCACATTTACTACATGCAGCGCTTCAGCTCTGTCAGTTTTTTCTATACTTGGAGGGCTTATTATTTTGAAGCTGTGTTGACAAGTTTTATTAGGGGTTTACTTTTGTAATGCCTGCAGCCAAAAATCTCTACTAAACACTCGACTAACATTTGCATGCCAGAGACATGAGACTCGACATCTCTGGTATGCAGTCTTGTTTTGCATAAAGCAAAAATTATTTTTTATATTTTTGCCATGTTTTTAGTCAGTCCTTCACATTGAAACAAACAGAAAAATAGTTGGAAGTGCAGTTTTTCAGTTTTTGACATAATTTGAAAATACCTGTCATCCTTTACATTGTGTGTAAATTTCATGATGAATGACCCAAAAGATACAGCCCAAGTGACAAACGACAAACAAATAATAGCCAGACATCTAAGTGTTATGAGTCAGCTTAATGAGAGAACACTGATGTTGTATGGGGTGGTATTTCAATGGCTGGCAACATGATATATTAGGACAGCATGCAACACTCATGAACGCACCTACCTAAATCAGTGTAGCATAAATCAAAGTGTGTAATTCAAGCAGTCTCTTTGCAATATGATGCACTCCACAGTAAGATTCTTGCCATATGGACAGTACTGACTGATGTCACTTTTGAAGTAAGGGCAAGCAAGAGGTCCAAGGGAGCTGTCCCTGTCTGGCTGTACGGGCTCAGGTGAAATATGGCCCGTCGGCAGACATAAAGTAGAGAGGTGTTAAGCACTTTACAAAAGGATACGAGAGAGAGAGAGCAAAGCCCACATAAATAAGGTGCCACTTGGAGCAATGTGAGAGCACGACCTCGCAGTGTGTTTGCAGTGTCCTCAGCATGTTGCGCACAATAACATCAGTGCAGTGGAGCGTTCTTTTCTTCTTTCTGCCTCTTACACGCACACCCCCACACGCAAACAATGTGGAGCCCAGCCGCTTGGCCATGAGCCAGCTGCAGGAGGCATAGTGGCTGTGAGGTCTTCCATGCGATGCAACACACCCTGGGAACTGGGCAGTCTCCTTTGAACTAGCTGCATTTGATACTTCTTACACAATGTCAGAGGCCATGACGCTCCCTTCAACTCCTCTTCCACAACGTCTTGTTCCGTTGTTCAAAATAACAGCTCCTATCCATTCAGCACAAAACACACTGCTAGTGATCTCAGAGGAGTCTTAATGGATTTCCTAATGTCTCTGAAAGGGTGCTGTGGGCTTGGGAGACTGGATTAGGACAGAAGTTTGGAGAGGACTGCCTTTTACAGAAATGACTGCAGACGCTGCTGCAGCGGTATTACGGCATGTTGCTGCAAAAGCACAGGCTGTTCATTAAAGAGGCCTTAAAGTTTAAAAGCAACAAACTTTACAAAGTTGGAGACAGTTCAGTTTACTTGCTGTTCCTAGGAGGGGGCAGTTTCTTTAATTTAACTACAGATGGTTAATTACTCACCTTAATAAATGCCTCCTTTATAAAAAGTACACAGCGTGGTCATCAGAAAAGTTTTTCTTTCGAACAGATAAGCAATAAAAGCTCAAGAAGAATGCAATTACTCGCACAGGGAGTGGCATGGGAGCTCACCTAGGCCATATCAAGAAACTGTTATTGTGAGGGAGAAGGAGAAAGCACTGAAGAAGACAATGAATGTGATGAGACTGCAATGGGCAATGAATCATCTTGGCTTGACAATTCAGGCACACCAGTGATGAAGCAGCTGGCTAAGGCCACAAGCGTTCATTGCGCAGGGCCACGGTTGCAGGAACAAAATGTATTGCGTTATTCAGCAACGCTGCCTCTAACGACCTTCTGGAAAGTCAGAATGATGGTAAACAAACGATAAGAACAGGGAGGAGAAGACGGAGCGAGCTCTCCAGAGAGAGCGGAGAATCAGCTGGTATCTATGGCTACAAATGAGGGCTGCTTTTCACCAGCCGTAGGGAGTCGGCAGTCAGCGAACGCAGTCAGTGCTTACGTGATAGAGGAGAAACAGAAGCACGCAAATGAGCAGAAAATCATCTGATGCAGAATCGGTTTGATCCTGCTGTAGAATAACAGTCAGTGGTGGTAGGAAAATACAGAGAGATCACACATTGCATACTGCTTAATCCATTAAACTGTAGGCTTATTATTTAATTATTAACCTGAATACTTCTTACTGAGTAACTGCTATAAATTATTCAGTAGCTGCTATGAAACTAACATGTAATATATACCCTGCAAGCACACATACTGAATCAAGTGTAGCAACATTCCTTGGGTTTTTACACATTCTGTACACTTACTGGCCACTTTATAAGAAACATCTCCTTGTTTTCCATGCACGCTTTGTTGTAGTCATCCTATAGCCCTTCATCAGTGGTCAGTTTCTGACCACAAGACTGCTGTTGGCTGGATATTTTTGGTAGGTGGACTATTCTTAGCCCAGTATTGACATTAAGGTGAGTAAAAACCTGACCCACGATCATGTTGGTGTCACTGCTGTGCTGACAGTAGTTCCCCTTCCAAATAACATCTGGTCAACAGAGGTGCTATGGTGGTCTCTTTCCATTCATAGATAGGGAACAGCAGGGGTGTCTAAACCTTTTTTCAAAGAGGGCCAGATTGTACTCTAATGTATTAATCATACACCCGTTCAAGTGTTTACTTGCTGAAAAATATAATGTGTGAGATAAACTAAAGTCTATACATTTTTGGTTTTGTTAGATGATGTTCTTTACATATCAAATAAACACAGTGCAGCTATGTTTTTGTTTGACCTGAAAGGGTTAATATTTATTAAACTACTGAATTTGCACTAATAAGAAGTTATCCATCTCGCCAAAATCGGCAGTTTTCAGTATTTAGTTTGAGCTTTAGGTCTGTAGTCTCAACTAAATGTCGATTACTAAATGAGGTCTGGTCAGCTGTCACCATCAGGTGAAAGGAAGAACTGCAATGTACTGGCCGGCGGGCCACTTATAATATAATATAATACACTGTAAAACAGAAGCCGGGGCCAATTAAAATCTGTCCATGGGCCGCATTTGGCCCTGGGGCCGGACTCTGGACACCCCTGGAGTACAGGGTGACTAATACATTGTGCAGTAATAGATGAGCTAGTCAGTAACTGCAAACCTACTAGGGCTGAAACAATTATTTGACATTATTATTTAACAGAATTTTCTAAAATGAAGGATACATTAGTCCCATACAATATATGCATGACTGACTGTCCACAGAAGCACAATGATTCCTTTATCTACCAGAAAAGCAAGCATGCTGGCGTCAAAGCAGCAGCAGGTGAGCAAATGGATGAAGATGAAGTTGGAACAGGAAATTTGAATTACAAGCAGCCGAACAGGGAGCCAACTTCAGCCTCGTAATAAATGGTAGCTTTTTCTTTCTGCTGGTGTTCTGACAAACCCAACTACTCCTTGAGGACACACAGTTCACACTGTGAGTAATCTGTCACAATGAGCTAATGTTACAAAAATCACTAA
>JAILXH010201156.1:5325-16531 GCA_023558415.1 Piaractus mesopotamicus | reverse complement strand
GGGGTGCAGCGCCACAACGGCACCATAATGCTGCAGTTGCAGTTCGGACAGAAATCCCCCGAGTGCAGCACTTCTTGGAATAGTAATTTTCCATTAAGACCACCTCAGAGTTGGTCGAGGTTTAATTCTCTATGCAGGGAAATCCCTAGTTATTGTAATTAATAATAATAATAATAATAATAATAATAATAATAACAGTAATATTAATACATTTGCTATTCTTTTGTTTACAAAGTATTACAAGTATTGTAAGTAATACAAAAGTAACACTACAAATGTATTGACTATATTTTGTTTTAATGTTTATGCAAACAAAAAGTGCATATTGCTGCCAATTCTATTTGTGTTAATATAAAAGTTGGTGAAACAAGTTTCAGTTTGTGTATCAGTATTTATTTATTTATTTTACTTTTTAACACATTTGAACAATACCGCGATAATACCGATAATCGTGATAATTTTGGTCATGATAATCATGATATGAAATATTAATATCGTTTCATCTCTAGTGCAGATGTAAGTGTGCAAACAAACTAGAAACAGTACAATAAATATGATGAAAAAAAACAGACATTGGACACAATAAACAGACAGGACAGTGCAGTGCCGACACAGCACATGAACATGAGGTAGGGAGAATAAAGTGCAGAGATATTTAACATGCCATGATATGTAGGTATATGTAGCCAGATTATAACATACGTGAGCACAGCAGTTGGTAGAAATACACAGTACTTGAGTAGAACACAGTACTAGCAGCAACGTTCCAGATAGTGAGAGAGGTGTGTGTGTGTCTGTGCGTGTCTGTGTGTGTGTGTGTGTAAGTGTAAAGTATGTGTGTGAGGGGGTTTTCAGTTCAGTCCTTGTGAGTTTAAAAATCACTGCTTGCAGAACAAAGCTGTGGCAGAGTCTGGCAGTGATGGCATGGATGCTCTGGTACCTTCTGCCACATGGCAGAAGTGGAAAAAGTCTGTGTGAAGAATAGATGGGGTCGTCCACAATGCTGGTGGCTTTGCGGATGCAGCATGTGGTGTAAATGTTAATGATGGAGGGGAGAGAAACCCAGATGATCTTCTCAGCTTTGCATTGCAATTCCCAAACCAGGAGATGATGCAGCTGCTCAAGATGCTCTCCACAGTCCCCCTGTAGAACATGGTGAGGATGGGAGGGGGAAGATGAGCTTTCTTCAGTCTCCACAGGAAGTAGAGGCGCTGCTGGGCTCTCTTGGCTTTGCAGTTGCTTTTGAGGGACCAGGTGAGGTTCTCTGTGATGTGAACACCAAGGAACTTGGTGCTCCTAGCGATTTCTACAGCAGAGCCCTTGATGTTCAGCAGGGGGGTGGTCACCTCGCATTCTTCGGAAGACAACAACCATCTCCTTAGTTTTGTCCACGTTCAGAGACAGGTTGTTGGTTATGCACCAGTCCATTAGCCACTGCACCTTCTCTCTGTATGCTGACTTATCATTCTTGCTGACCAGACCCACCACAGTCATGTCGTCAGCGAACTTGATGATGTGGTTTGAGCTGTACTTTGAAGTAGTCGTGAGTCAGCAGAGTGAACAGCAGTGGACTAAGCACACTGGGGGGCACCGGTGCTCAGCATGCCGAGGTGCTCAGTGATGCCCTGCCACACACGCCATGGGTCAGCAGTGCCTTGAAAATTTTCATGGATTTTCTTTGCGTAGGCACTTTTTGCCTCTCTGATGGCCCGGGAAAGCTTGGCTCCTGCTGTTCTGAGGCCTGCCTTGTCCCCTGACTTGAAGGCCTTCTCAGTTCTCAGTAGCATGCGCACCTCTGCTGTCATCCATGGCTTCTGGTTGGTTTGTGTTGCGATGAGTTTGGAAACAGTAACATCATCAATGCACTTGCTGATGTAGCCAGTCACTGATTCTGTATGCTCCTCCAGGTTGATGGAGTCACTGGAAGTTGCTGCTTCTCTGAACATCTCCCAGTCAGTGTGCTCAAAACAGTCCTGAGGAGCAGAGATAGCTCCTGGGGGCCAAGTTCTCACTTGCTTCTGGTCTGGTTTGGCACATCTGATGAGCGTTCTGTATGCTGGAACGAGCATCACAGAGATGTGGTCTGAGTAGCCATAGTGGGGGCAGGGCTCAGCCCTGTACGCACTGGGGATGTTTGTGTAAACAAGGGTTGCAAAGTCCACATACTAGTGGAATTTAGGGAGCACTGACTTCAGATTAGCATGGTTGAAATCTCCAGCTACAATAAACAGCCAGTCTGGGTGTGTTTTGGAGATCATAGCACTGTACAGCTCGTTCAGGGTGGCGTTAGCATTAGCACTGGGAGCTATGTACACTGCTGCTATGTACACTACAGTCAACTCCCTTGGCAATTAAAAAGGCCTGGCTCTGACAATCGCAAACTCCACCAGTGGTGAGCAGTGACTAGAGACTAGCACCGCATTTGTACACCATTCAGTACTGATGTAAACACACAGGCCCCCACCTCGAGTCTTACCACACAGTTCAGCATCTCTGTCCACCCGGAAGCACAGCAGACCGTCGAGCTGAATGGCTGAGTACGGAGTGGAGCTCGTCATCCATGTCTCCGTAAAAACGAAAACACAGCAGTCTCTGAAGTCATGCTGGCAACGAGCCCCTTTTCGGCCAGCAGGCTCACGCAGCGCCATGGACCGTAGCAAGCCTAGCACACACCTTCTCGCAGTTTGTCTAAAAGCAGAGATTGTGGCCGATTTCTCAGCTGTAGCAGGCTCTGGTGATGATAAACGTTGGTGCTGATTGTTGTAGTCATGATTTTGAGTTTTGGTCAGGTTACAGTGACAGATAGTGAACAAAAAAGAGAAAAAAAACACCGCTTTGCTGTTCCTGTAGTGGCCACTGCAGCTACACACTGCGCTGCAGGAAGTGGAAAAAAAGCCTAGCCTAACTCTGCTACGACACTCATCTTACAAAATCTTTTCACTGGCATTAATAGAAAGAAACATTGTGCAGCAATGTTCGATCCTCAGACTGGTGCAATTGCTGGTTGCAATTGCACTTATATGCTGATTCGGTACATTTGGTACATTCGGTACATTCGGTACTGCTTGGCTGACTATACTGGTGTCACAGTGAAAAAAAGTGCAGTATACTTTTAATGCCCTACAATCAGCCTTTTACAATAATAAACTAGACTTGTAAATGTATAGAAAACTAAAATCTCCAACATGAATTTTAACACTTTTAAAATCACAACTCTGAAGAGATCCAACATTGAAAGAGTGGATACAAGTAACCTGGCATACGGCTAGGCGACAAATGCACCTTCAAATACCACATTAACAAGCTCATGTGTAAACTAAGGCAAAAACTTCCCATATCGAAACAAAATGTACACAAGAAAAAAGGTTGCATGAATGGTGTCATCTGTTATATGCCTCTGCAACTACTCTTAAATCTAAAGACTCTGTAAAACACTCTGCTTTAAATTTCATTACAGGTGACCCCTACAATACCTATCACCGTATACTGTATGAAAAGGTTGGCTGGTCAAATTTGGCTGTGCGCTGGGCGACATACTGGCTCCTTTTTATCTATAAAGTGCTTGCTGGCCATCGTACATCACAAAAATGTTCAATGTAAATAATGCAATTTATCACACTCGTTCCAGTGACTGGATTACCCTTCAGATGCCAAGAGTTTTTACTGAACTTGGAAAATCTGCTTTTAGTTATAGTGCACCAGAGAGCTGGGATTCATTACAGGAAACCCTAAAGCTTTGCTTGCTGGTGTCACATTAACATTATAAACTTTTATTTCTCTAACCACCTCCACTCACCCTGCAACTGTTTTATTTGATTCTAAGTATTTGATTTTGGTATGTTTTAGCTATTGTTTTACATTTACCATTCCTTTTATTTATTTCATTATCAACATTTACTTTCTAGTTATTGCTATTATTTTATCCCTATTTCATTTGTCATTTATTTACTGTACATTCACATTAGATTTTTTTTTTTACTCAGAAGTCTTTTGTTTTTATCACAGCATTTGAAATGTTTTTACAATCTTTTTCTTTTTCACTACCCCTATTTCTTCAATTCCTGATTTCTGTACAGGATCCACTGTTTTTCAGTATTTTTCCATAACATGCGACCTTTGACTGCTTTTTTTGAAATGGGAAGTAAAATGTAAATTTACATTTGACAGATGCTCTTACTATTTAATGTTACACAGGCAAATGTAGCATTATGAGACTTGGCCATGCTATACTTTCACTGGTATAACATGGCACGCTTGCAAAGTTCTCCAATTTGTAAATAATTCACACTATATAAGAAGTGAGTTTATATGGTATATGGGTTTATTGGGGCCTTTTCTCCTGCATATGAATGAATAAATGAATAACTCACACTCGCAGCCAGATCCAGCCATTACCAGCTTAGCTTTTGGTAGAGTCAGTCTAACTCTCCTCACAACCTCTACTCGCTCCTCTGCTGTCAGATACGGGTACTCCCCATTAGAGCCTTGAACCACAAGACCTGCCAATCAAAAAATAAATAAATAAAAAATACAATTGTGATGCACACAATATTGTCATAATCTGTTCCTTTTGCCATTAAATATAGTGTTATTATTTAATTTGTCAAAAAGTAAACAACAGATGTGTTGTGCTTCAAATGACAATAAGTACATATAAAAAAAAAATACACATCCTTGACCAAGGTACAAAGTACAAATTTGACCGATGGTGTTCAAACTCTGTATGACTGTATATTACAAATGCGAAGTTAGGAAACAATGAACTGAAGGTATGTATAAGAAGGTAAAAATTACAAAGAATTTTAACAACTCAAGTAACATATAAGGTTTTGTTCCAACAGGAGCGATATCTCCATTTTTGTCGTTCAGTTTTTGGTATAATTTGACATTGCTTGTTTCCCTTTACACTGTGTGTAAATTTCATGATGAATGGACCAAAAGACACGACCCAAAATTACATAGAAAAAAGTCTGGTTCCTTTGACTTACATTAAAAGTAAAGTAAAAGTAAATGTTTTTGCTTCTCCTGTAAAGTTCACATTTATTAGGTTTTGTTCGCCAGCAGCAATATTAAGAACTCACAATTAATTAATTAATGCAAAACTGGTTCACATTTTCTCAATTCAATAATACCAATAGTGGCAACATAATTTTGGTATATCTGATCATTATGCTTACCTCTAAAAGGTATACCATCATACTTCCAAAGATTTTCATCTAGGCTTTGGTAATCTATATCGCCCTCCTGTGTAAATGGAGTGGCTATGGGAGGATAAATGCCACCAATATCAAGCCTTTGACCAGCATGCCCACTAATACCTCTCCACACAGAACTAACTCCTCTTCTGCAGATATGATGAAAATTTCTGACCGATAACATGCCTCTTGTTTTTGATCTGGAAACAAAAATGAGAAAAAGCACAAAGGGATTCAAACTAACTTTAAGTATGTGATAGACACAGTTCCTTTCATAGTAAGTTTCTACTGCTACATGCAACCACACTCTAAATACTGACAAGGAGAAATGGCTCCCATGGACAATTTGAATAAAACATTTAAATGATCTGAAGGTATCATGGTGTACCTTGCAAAAAATGAAAACACTTACTGCAAAGAAGATTTATTTTACTAAAATATAAAAAAAAGAAAAACAAAAAAAAACTGGGAGCAATGTGAGAAATGTGGAAAGAGGCACTAGAAACTTACTGCGACCTGCAGAAAGTATTTAATGTCAAAGGACAGCATTTTATACAAGAGTGTATCAGGTCTGGGCTCAGCTGAGGGTTTCTTATGAACAGCAGAGCCAACCAGGTCTGGTTAATGGTTAAAAAAACTCAGCAGGAAAAAACAATGAGCACCTGCCCTTTTGCCCCTTCTTGTATGAAGTGGCCTTTTTGATTTTTTTTTTTTTTAAACAAATAATTCAGTTCTTTAGCAGGCACCGTGGATATATTTTGAATGTAAAGCTCCAGATATGGCACATATGCTCAAGTGGGACATCCGACAGCCTGCAAGATAGTTGTTTTCCTCTGATTCCCAAAGGCAAAAACAATTCTTAAACTTCACCCCTAGGACCCAATGAAAGCTTCAAAATGTAAAATCTGGGTAGTTATTCAAAATAAACTTTAATTTCATGTTATGGCATGATAATGTCCATTAGTTACTCAAATACTAATTCATTAAAATGTCCTTGTTACAGTGTGTATGTCATCCTGCCTTACCCTCTCAATTGACCCCACAGAATTTTGATTTTGGTTTTTAGGGAGTCCTGGTTAATTAGGGTATCCCGCTTCGCACCTTCACTCTAAGTGTTTTATTTATTTACTTTTGTTGTCACCAACTTGAGCAAATCAATTTAACCCCACGAAGGCTACTGTAAAGAATATCCGAAAACACATGGAGGACAAAACGTGCCAAAATGATCAATAAATCAATCAAAACAGAAATAAATAATTTAGCAGCAGAAAAGTAAAAATTAATTAACTGATTGCCTCACTGGCCCTTTGAAGATAAGACTGGATACCTCTGCACTACTGATTAATCAAAGAGAAAGCAGTGTGGACACTTACTCTTGCCTTGTTTCGAAATGCTGCTAATACTTCAGTGACGGCAGAAGATCTGAGCCAAGTTTCCACGCAGTTATGCTCGATAGTGGGTGAATTAGACAGTGGACCATTAGACAATGCTTATGTTCTGTTTCAGGTAGAGGGATAAATTGCAGAATGAAGAGAGCTTAGCAGTGTCTGTGGCTGTCTTTATCAGGCAGGCAGATATTTTATGAAATTTATGTGCCCTAAAGACTTCATCATTATTTATCACTAACAACTGGCCATTGACTGGGTGTCCGGACAAGCCTATGCAACGCAGATTCTAAGCTGTAGCAGAGAACACTTGAGTAGTATTTTTCAGCTACAATACATGTTAAGACCTATATATACACTAAATCAGGTGAAAGTTTAACATTTTATTTTATTTCTTTTACTCCCTGTGGCCCACTAAAATCATGGTGGTAAAAAAAGTCAATAAGAAAGCAAAAAAAGCACTACATTTCATTTTTTTGCATGGAGTAATGGACATATATATTTAAAATAAATATTTACGAAAGTCAGCTAGGCAGCAGACAAGGTAAAGATAGCTCATAGCTATACGATTTGCCTAGCCCCCACATATCCTACCAAAATACACATTAAACCACTAAAGCAAAGGCCAGAGAGGCATACGAAATGTAAACAATTAAGACACTAAATTGACCTTCTCTCATTAAGTCAGAGAGCAGACAGAGCATGGAGCACTAGGGATGAGAGGATCAGAACAGAGAAGAGAAAGACAGAATACAACAGGGAGGAAAAGAAAAAGGAGCATCAACAAAGCTAATGTATTAATAAAAAATTTATCAAAAGTTAATTTGATTCATTTCTCATCCATGGCAGGGTAACGCTCACAGATGCACAGTTATGCTCCTACAACTTATTGGCAAGCAGAGGGGTACAGTAGTGTCCCTCTTTATTCTCTGTGTGCCCTAGTCCACAAGTAGTCTAGAAACACCCCTATATTACTCTATAGTATATGTGTTGCATACCTGAACATCACAAGATGTAAAAGTCGAAGTGTGGCATCTCATACAGAGGTAAACACAGTGGGCAGTCTATTGCCAAACCACAGCTGTTTTGAGGTCAGGTGAGAATCAGTCGCTGCTGATTGTGTATCTCATCACTGTTTCCACACTGAATCTCATAAAACCCTTTGGAAATGACAAAGGATCTCAATGTTCTCATGCTAGTTATGAATAAATGTACACTGATAATGGTTTGAGGCAATGACAGATATCAACGGTTGCTGAGAAAATAAGGTGGACAGCACCTACAGAAAACAAATCAAATTTCATTATTATAAAAAAATGTGGCTTAATAAACCTTTAATCCCCATTTGATTGAGTAGGCCTGTGGTACCTGTGGCTGCGTCCAAGTAGCCCACTCCATTACCAGATAGGCACTGTTTCCATATTAAATCTCATGAATACAGATAAGTGGAAAATAAAACTCTTCTGAAACTAACAAGGTCCAGACCTTGGTGTCTTCATAGCTAATTACGGCCACGCTTGCAAGCCAACTCAATAGTTTGTTAGAACTAAGTTATCGTTGCCCACCTCATTAGCATGGACTGGAGGAAGAAATACAGAAATAAATAAAAGCAGAAATAAATATTAAATTATTTTAGTATTTCTATTTGTGTATACTTATTCATTTATTTATGCATTTATAATCCACTTTTTATGTTCTTTTTTTTTTTTTACTTATTTATTTAGATACTAATTTTTACTTTTCTGCAACTCATTTATTTATTCATTAATTCATTAATTTGGTTTCATCCTCCATACCTAAAACTATAAAGGTCAAACGCTCAAAATAATTTGGATATGTGAAAGTCGGCCGCTTCCTTAGCCAAGCGCTGCATACTTTTAGCCAGTGTTAGCCAAAATACTTTGAAAAAGTAGTGATGGCTGAATACACTGTCCTAAATGTATTCAGCAACGTATTCTATTACATTATTATCATCATCATCATCATCATTAACCGCTTAGTCTAGATAGGGCCACGGCTGTATTCTACTACAATAAAAAAGTGACATATTCAGAATACATTTAGAATACTTTTAAATAATTATTTATAAGGCACATGGAAAAAAGTCTTACGTAATTCACATTTTTCCTGGCTGTTATTGGTTGGCAGTTTTCTTCACCTACTTCTTCTGCTAATATGTCTCATAAAAAATTCACATATCATTTAAATGAAGTTTCAGTACAAGACATGCTTACCTTATCACTCACAAACACGTTCACTACTGCGGAGATGATTAGTTTGATTATCCCTCAAAAGGGCTTAGTAATGCCAAGATAAATAACTGATCATCACATTTATCAGTGGACTCGAGCTCTACCAGGAACTTACACGTCTGAAAAGAAGCCATTAACCTATAAAGTTTGTCTAATGAGCATATTTGCTATGTGCCATGCGCCGAGTCTAAAATGAGTTAATAAGCAAGCACTGAAGATGTTTCTTTTGAAGGCTGCATGTTTTTTATTGGGTTGATAAGTATTATAAAACTATTCTCCAAAAAATGTAAAAAGTAACCGTGATCTTAATGCTGCCTTACCAAACTGAATCTTGTACGGAATACTTTTTTTAACTTCTGTATTTTGAATACGTATTCCCAATACTTGTATTTCGTTATACCCCAGCCCTGCTTTCAGCATAGATTAAGCTGTACGTCATTCCGTCATTAGGGATCATCACTTCAGCGACGGGTTTGTGTGACTTCTACAGAGTTTTTAACAAGAATATCCGATAACGGCTGCAGGAGCTAGACTGGTGTAAAATGCAAACGGAGCCTGCGGATTCCCTGCCTAGTTAGCTTACAGACGTCCCACAACTCGCACAGCGAAGTGCCTTTACAAAATCGTCGTAGCTTGGTTTGTTAGGTCGTTTTTAAAGGAACAACTTCAATCGATGTGGTCTCACAAAATACTTAACAGATATGTCCTTTTGGACAAAACTAAAACTTAATTCAGCATTTGCCAACAATAAATAACTAAATTGCTGCAGGAACAACAGAAATTATCTAAAGTCACTAAAAAGAAATAGAAGATGAATTCTGATCTTTTTCCACTTACTGCGAACACCTGGCTGTTTTGTGCAGTAAACTCGTTCAACTCGGTCAAGTTCCTGGCACACGAAGCACGTTCACTTAGACAAGGTTCACTTCATGTGCGTGCGCAACTGTGAAGGCCGTCCCACATGCACACGTTTAAACTTAAACCAAGCACCCATGAGGTTCTGCGAATAAGTAGCTAATTTCAGCCTCGTACCAAGCTGTTTGGTCACCGCTCAGAGAGGTATTCCACGAATCGAGTTCAATCTATAAACCATGCTTATTCAGTAAGCACGGGTAATTTTCGTCTATTTTAGTTCCACGAAAGAAGGTAATCTTAAACCCTGCTCTGTTACCATGACAACGTTTCCTTTTGGACAAACCTGCTTCGCACCAGGCTGAAGTTGATGCTCAGCGTAGCTTGATCAAGGCTGTGTCCGAAAACACTGTGTAATCATAAAGTATTCTGAGGGAGATAATCATGTCCGAATCTAATGCTTGTATAAAATGCTGCTAGAATGCTCAGGTTCTTCCGTTCGGCTGTTTGTAGATGTATCTTTCGCTGCCTTACATATCCCATAATGCTTTGTTTAGAAAGCTAACACAGACTGCATGGCATCGAGACAGCTGCCATCATTTTTGGACATAGCCCAAAATTATATTGGACAAGCCGTGTAACGTCATATACTCGCCGGGTTAAACAATACTCGAGAACAACGTTCCGCCATACACCATTTTATTTTAAATATACTGTGAGGTCTAATAAGATCTAACATTAGAGGTATACACGCAAACCATCTAAACCGCTTATCCTACTGGGTCGCGATTGGGTGCTGGAGCCTATCCCAGCTGTCATTGGGCGGAACATTAGAGGTATAATTACTTGAAAAGTGCGATTAAAAATCCAAATATAAACAAGTATGGGTTTAATTTAGAAACAGTAACTGTGTTAAAAACGTTTAGAATCAGTTCAACTATCATTAGTTACTGTTATGAAAAAGAAAACTAACGTGGAGAAAATACAAAAAGTCTTAAACTGCATGAAAGTGTTTTAAATCAGAGGTTTATGCACTATGAAGATATTACAGACCCCCAAAATGTTTGCTACTATTGCTTGTGTAAATGTAAGTGTAATACTTTTGTGTTTGCATTTTGTGGCCTGCTGTGAAGAATTAGCTAGTTTAGTTAATTTTTCTGCACACACCGTATTCACAACCTGCGCTTAAAAACTTGAAGTATAGATTTAACCAACTGCAGTATCTCTTAATCACCCCACAAGAGCATGTGACATAGCCATTGACATAATGCAATTTTACATAGTGTGGATAATAATACCGTGCCCTGAACAGAGGAAAGATCTTTTTAAAAAGCTGTTAAAGATCACATGGAGGGACATTGATTCACTCTCTAATTGATGTGTACAGATTTTAAAACAAGTAAATTTTTATTAACAAGAGCAAAATATAAAAAAAAACAACTTTTTATTTGTGATTTGTTTGCCTAGGGCAGGAATAAAACCTCAGTTAAATTCTTTACAAAATCAGCATATTAAAATTACT
>JAILXH010201141.1:7408-18459 GCA_023558415.1 Piaractus mesopotamicus | reverse complement strand
TAAATCAGCTTCAGTGCATGAAACCAGCCTATCAGCACCTCATTTACATATCATTTACATGAAGCACACACTAATTTATGCAGATGTTTTAGTAGCCAGCCAATACTGAATAATGAAAGCTAATGGCCGTGCTCGTGGGTGGAGTTTGATGTCCAGCAGTGAGTGCACTCCTCCCCTGCTGACCAAACTTAGTATTAGTATTAGTAATAGTATTAAAATGAAAACAACAGGAAAAAATAAAATGTGAAATAAAACAAAATACAGTGTTGTTAACATAGTAGAGTGATTGTTTAGTGTAATTAATTCCCTAAAATAAACGTTGTATTATTGCAGTGTATGACACAAGCTGTGTTTGTGAGTCAGTAGTATGAAACAAAAGCACAGTGTAATGTGTCTTTAAAACTTACATAAGACTTGATTAATTACATACAAACTACTCTGGATCTGATTCATGAAACGTTCGTATGATGTGGAAACTAGTGGAAGTTTGAGCGCAATCAGCTTCGGTGCGTGAAATCATGCACAAGCCTAACTCTTGTGTCATTTACATGAAGCATGCCCTAAGTTTTGTAGATTGTTCAGTAGCAGGCCAATAAAATGATAGCATTCTGCAGTTTGTAAGCCTGTGGGTGTGCTCATAGGCATTTGAGTTTGAGCTGTGAGCGCACTGCTCCCTCTTTTGATCCAACTTTATACTGTTTTAATTACAATGGAAAGAAAGAATATACTGGACAGAATAAAATGTGAAATAAACGAAAGGTCTTCTTTTTTTAAGACGAGAGAATGATGAGATGATGTGTAGTGTGATGTGTTTTGTATTGTATTTTTTTGGTGGTGTCAGTGGTATAAAACAAAAGCACACTGCAATATGCCTGTAAATGGTGCATGGAAGAGTTGCAGCATTTGTTTATACCAATATGAATGTAAAGAAATTACATCCACTTTTGTACTATATTGCCATGTGCAGATTATTGTTAGTAGTAGTATTGCTATTTTCTATTCTTATTCCCAGTGTTAAATTAGATTATATTGGCAATAGTTTGGTTAGTTAACCTCAAATATTTTTTTACAGGCTGTTAAACAATTATGTTCAAATTTACATACACTCCTACCAGTCATGTGTGATCGTACAGATACACCAAAGATAAAATTGATGATTAACAAAACTATCAGTGTGCTCATTTTACATTCAGGTTTAACATACACAACTTGATGAATAAAGGCCATTGTCCATTTTATCAGGCACACTTTCCATGTTTGTGCACTTTAATCACAAATTATAGTCCCGCATAATGTGTTAGTACCCCATTTGCCTAGTTCATCAATGGTCAGGACCCCACACGATCACCACAGAGCAGGTATTATTTGGGTGGTGGACCATTTTCAGCACTGCAGTGACACTGATACTGTTTTTAAACACTATGTACACTTACTGTCCACTCTATTAGACACTCCTACCTTGTTGGTCCACCTTGTAGATGTAGAGACAATAGTTCATCGCTGGCTGCACAGTTTGTGTAAGCATTTATCTCCAGTGATGCTGTGCAGGCAGCAATTCAGAAAGATTCAGTTGTTTCATACTCTCCAGAGACTGATGTAGAAGATGTCTGGACAAGCCCACCACAAGCTCAGCATTGACGTGTGGACCCACAGTAATTTCCCTGAGGAACTGAGTTGAGATTTGTTGTGTACATAAGGAGTGAAGGAAAAGGTTTGAATCATTGTTAACACACCTGCATCTTAGATTTAGGTCCACCTCATGAGCATGTCCCATGTAACTGGCCTTGGACTTGGACTGAGACAAAGGAAAATTTGATTTGATCAAAATGAAGTTGGATAGCTAATCATCAAGGGTTGGTTCAAAGCATCCATTAAGAAGTCAGATTTAAAATAAAATGTTGGAAATAAACAAATTGGAAATCAAGGTGTAGAAGTGACCTAGAACTATGGATAATATCTTTTACTGTTGATTGAAACTGGGAGAAAATGAAAAACATTTATTTCCTTGAATGTGAAATAACCTTGCCCTAGCAAGTTAAGTATTTTGTGTTTTTGTGTGAATTAAATTCTCTGCTTTTCTTTTCAGGAAAAGCATGCTGACAGGATTATTCAGAATAAACACTATCAGGTATGTAGGAAAGAAGTCTAAAAACACAAACTACAAATGTGTACACAGCACACACACACATTTAGAGGAAGGAGAAATTGATTTAACACTGCTGTCCTTAATTTGATCTGCAAACCAAAGGTCCAGCTCATAAAGAATAGGGAAATGCTTAATCTCCTCCTGCCCTTATCTCTTCTCTTTCTTAGGAGGTGATTCGTAATCTAGTGAAGCGGTATGTAGCAGCTATGATCCGCAGTGCAAAGACAAATGAAGGCTTGACAGAGGAGAACTTTAAGGTAAACTTTATTTGTATATTTATTCACAAATTATAAAATGTACTCAGTTGAATACCTCAAGAGTTCAACACTGGTGACTTTACAATATAGTTTTCTGAATAGTGATTCCTGGCAGTGGAGAAACATACCTAAATAAACTAATCAGAAATTCTGAAATCCCACCACATTTACTTCACAGTTAAACTACTTTCAACCACTTGAAAGTCAGGATTAGGCACTGTCTCTCTTGTACTCACTGGGTCTGTGGTTATCCTAGGGTGGTATCTTTCCTTTGATGGATGTAGTAGAAAGGTTCAATTGTGCAACAATCTATAGGCTACAGTCAGTAACTCAAAGCTATAAATAGCAGCTGATAATATAGCCAAGGAGTGTAACGAAAAAGGACAGTACTGTGCAAAAGGTGGAGACCTCCCATTCATTTATTTATTTTCAGTCAAAACAGCCTTTAAATACAAGTTATTCATTTTCAGGGAAAACATCACTTAGTAATTACCCAGAAGCCTTAACTACTAAACATAATATAATTTCTTTTCAGTATTTAGTGTATCCACTCTTTGCCTTTATTGGAGCTGGCATTCTTTTCAGGAGGCTTGCTTTGAGTTTGTCGAAGAAATCTGCAGGTATATTTTCAACACGTCTTAGAAGTTGTTCGCATCTTCTGCTTACCTAGTAATCTCAAACACTTTCAGTGGCGTTGAGGTGTGGGCTCTGTTCAGTTTCCAGTGTGCCCTTTCTTCTTTTTTTGTCTATTTTTTTCCTTTTCTCAGTAATGGCATCTAGACAGCTGCACTTTCTTTCAGATCCACAGCAGTGAGTTACAGTGGAAGGATGCACAAAAACACCTGTGGATTTTTTTCCTGGAGGCAAACCCTCAGGGCCTTCTAGGATTTCTCAGTCAAAGAAAGAGTCAAAGAAAATTTCCATTGTAAATATTTTAACAATTTTGTTTCCATCATCCATTGGAAAATTGGAATTGATTTTCTCTGTGGTATCTAGGTAGATATAGGTAAGCGAGCTCTCCTATTGGTTAGGACTTCAAAAGCTAAAGAGAAGCCCTAACATGCTAGATCAACCATCTGCATAATTATGAAGTGACAGAGGAATCAGCTAATGACATTTTAAATTACAATAGGCAGGACCAATTTTGTAAGGAAAATGTCACTCTAGGCCTTCTGGAAGGCTTAGATACATCACTGAGTGTGAACATGAGCAGCAGTCTAATCAATGGGTTTTTGGAAATAGAACACAGTAGCAGCAGCTCTATCCAGAACTCTCTGTAGAAAGATTCACTGTGACACTGCTACAACAGGGGTGCCCATACCTGGTCCTGAAGATATACCACCCTAGAAAATTTTGATCCAACACACCTGGCTCTATTGTTAACATGGCCCTGAATACCTGAATCGGGTGTGTTAGATTAGGGTTAGATCTAAACTCTGCAGGGTAATAGATCTCCAGGACCAGGATTGGGCACCTCTGTGCTACAAGGTAAATACAATGTAAACTGCTAATATGTCTGCCACAAACTTTATGTAAAACATGGACTGTCTTTTAGAGGCTTCACATGTTTGTGTTTAAACTAGAACCACCAGAAAATGTTACTGCAAATCGCCAATAGCTTAACACTAACAAACTATAGGGACGCTAGCAGAAATTATCTTAGAGGGTTTTTTTTCCCTTTTTTGACCATTTTGACATTTATGGCTTGAATTAAAGGCCTAGCTCAGTAGTCATAGTTTGCCACAGATTTTTTCCAATCTGTAATTGTGGAGATCTCCCAAAAATATAAGCTTTAAGTACTTCTCAGAACTCAGAAGTATCTCCTTTACTCATTTTAGGTGCACGTAAGAAAGAAATTTGCAAGGCAGCTAAGGTGTGTTTCAGTAATTGCTTGTGTGAATGTTAGTGTCTCTTTGAAGGGGAACATAATGTCAGTGACACCTTTAGGAACTTTTTGTTGGGAAGACACAGCTGTAATTCAATGTTTTTAAGACTGAAAGGATGGAGCAGAGTCAGAAGACATAAAAACAAGTGGATAAGTTAAATACAGATGGATTTGACATATATTTAACAGGAAATCTAATAATAAACTGTAAACTCAGTGTATTAATCGAAACTTGTCTAGAGTGCTGAATGAACTAATTGTCGTCCTACTTAGGAGCTGAAGCAGGACATCTCTAGTTTTCGTTATGAAGTCATGGACCTTCTTGGGAACCGAAAGCCACCACGACGTAGTTACTCTTCAAGTAGTGAGGCTACACTTCGCGATGAGGCCTGCGATGATGGTGATGCCCCAAATAATCGCTGCCGTGGTGACAGTGATAGCAGCAGAGGCAAAGCTTTTAAAGCAGCTTCATCTGCAGGCTCGCCATATGGAGTGTCTGCTCTCTTTCACTCCCTCTCTGGAATGGAGTTTCCCACATCGACGACAGCAATAAGTACATTGAACAGGGAGGACAGACCAAAGATCAATGGGCTGAGGAAAAACCCCTCACCCTGCTCTTCCACTTCCTCAGTGACTGCGGCTGGGCCTGCACTTTCGAGAACGTGGAGCAGGTTTACACACTTTTCTGGTTCTAAGAAGAACTCGTTCAGACGTCTGGGGCTGCTGTTCTCCCGGATGGGCAGTCACCTTCCCCAGCCTGCTGGTGTTAATTCTGCCACATACACTATCTCAGATGGACTGCTCCACCCACCAGGAGCCTGGAGTGACCTGGGCATCTCTCGTGGCGATGGTCCGGTCACCCGCAACGAGAGCAACCTCAATCATGCAGATACACCCACCACCACCACTGACTGTGGCAGCATTCCTAGGATAACGAACAGACAGAGAACCAACGGGAGGGACATTCTGTTGACATTAGGGCCCCTGGCTGCGCCCCCTTCCCTGCACTGTGCTTCCAGTTTCTCTGCCTCCAGTTCTCATCTCCTGGACTCAAATGAGGATGTGTTTCAGGGATTAGTTGGGCCTTGTGATGGACACACGCCAGACCCAGCCCACCGTGAGGCGGAGCAAGATGACTCAGTAACCACACAGCTATAGTATTGCAAGCATGCACTGTGGTGACAGCACTTTAACTACAACAATAATATTGATGATACCAATAACAGTGACATTTCTATTAATGACAGAAATCTTTTTATTTGAACTGATGGAAATATTTTTTCATTTTCAGTGAGATTTGAGCCAAAACAAAAGCAGGTTATACACAAAGACATTTTGAATACTTGTGGCTTGTTGACAAGTGAATACATTTTTAGTAATCTGCATTATTCTTATATCAAGTATTAATAGCTTGCTGATTTTAAAGATTAAACAGTTTAAGATAATAGAGGGGACTAAGAGTATTATAGCCAGCAGACTTTAAACTGTTAACAATAACTGTATGAGCAACCCCTGTCCTATCAAAGCACTTCTTGCAAGTAATAAAGCACTGAATGTTACTTTAATAAATGTTTAGTTTTTTACACACACACACACACCAAAACATGCTTATGTTTTCCTCATAAACACCAGAAAATCTACGTTCAGTCACACTACAAACATAATACGCCTTTTGCAGGATGATTGTAAGTTGACTGGTTGATCTCTTACAGATAAAACGAATTAAAGTAATGCATGCTGGTCAGCATGGCAGTTTATAAACCTTTCAGTGGCCGGTGATTACCACACTCACTGACCATAGCTGTTATTCTATCACTCTCTTGTTATTTAAGATATTTTTTTTTTACTACTGTGTAGTTAGTGTTCACTGGAATACATTGTTTTCAGAGGTTAATTGGGGTTTGGACGATCTGGAAACTATTAAATGTAGAAATCTGCAAAATTTCATTACAACTTGTAACGTTTAGGGGTCTTTACAAATCACTTATACGTGATTGTAGCATACTATTCAACATACTATTTCTAAGGCAGAAAAGAAAAGAAGGATTCATCTTATCCAGCCAACATACGCCAGTGCACATCAGTGGTTAAGAAGTGGTAAAGGTAAGCCACCATCGTATCTTCACAGCTGTTACCAATATTCGGATATAAAAACAGTCAGAGTAAAACATATAGTTCTAATTTCATGTCTTTTTTATTTAAATACAACACAATACTTAGGTAAAGATGCTTTGAGATGTGAAGTTCTGTTATACAATCACTATAAATAAAAGTGAACCAAATTGAAATATAGCTGAAGAAATAATACTAATATTTTAAGAAGAAATAATAAAGGGTTTTCTGTGGTGAACAACACTAAATTCTTAAAAGAAAAACATTTACCATATAAAAATGATTTTAGGTCTAGTATTAGTGTCTTTTTTTTTTTTGCTTCACCAGTGAATGTGAACAAATGGAGACCCCCAAATTCATGCGACATAAAGCCCTTAGATCTGGTTACAGCAGCTAGCACCATCTAACTACAGCTAGCTGAGCCTTAGCATTTGCATGCAAGGATGCACCATTGATACAAAAAAAATAATAGAAACAATTTTGGCCCATTTTTGAAAGGTATACGTAAAGGTATGAAAATAGCAGGCAGGCAAGATGTTAACAGTCGCCCATTTCTCAACCTTTCTATCACCACAAGAAGGAAAACTAGCCAATACAAATTGACAAATACAGCAGCTCAGGTAATTTTATCCTTTTTTATTATAGACATTATAGGCACTCTCTATGACTCGCCTGCCTAACTCAGTTATCTTGCCTTTCATTCTACTGCTGTTTTAACCGCCAACTTGCACTTATTCCACTATTGTTTTTATCACTTCCCCTTGTGAAAATCTCCTAAGGGTCATTCTATTACTGTATCAGAATCAGTTTATTTTGCCAAGTATGTTACACAGAACACAAGGAATTTGTCTTGGTGAGTGCAGACACATATGACATGGAACACACTGAGCAGACAAACAAACAGCCTATTAACAAATATTTAACTAAGGGACAAATAAAATAAAACTACAATAAACAGAAAAGAGAATAATAAAAAGAAGCTAAAGAGATGTGCAAATATCTGTACATCTATGCTAGTCTGAGTAGACATATAAGTGCAAATAAGCATTATGTTACAGAGGAGTTTTATTGTAAAACAGTAAGGGAGGCTGTTAGGTTCAGTTCAAATTTAAAGTATGAGGTGTCCACTGTTTAATACGCACTACAGCTCTGTCTGGTTGTGCTGGATTTGATGGGCCTGAATTTTCTACCAGAGGGCAGAGGCTGGAACGAGTGATGTCCAGGATGAGAGAGTATTAGCCTAATGCATCAACATAATGTAGACTTCAGCAGCAGAACTTACCCTGAAATCGTCTGATGCAACGTCAGATTGCCACAGAAATTAAATACTTCTAAATAAATGTATGAAACTATAATGATTTGCAACATTCAAACTGGGATTTATGACAAACTACCTAATATGTTCTACATCACTGTTGATGTAACTGTTACTCGCTAAGCAAAGTTTGCTTAGCTAGTTATACGAATGGCCACTTGTGTAGTCATTTGGGAGTAGAACATCTTTGTGAAGCTGCACTCAGGTTCTCATTATAGCACCATTCTGCTAATCACATTTGCTTAGTCCTACCACTTCAGCCCCATAAAATTCCTGGACACTCGATCAGTGGCAAAATTTCAGCAGACAGGTGGCTGTGCTCACAATGGCAGTCTAAGGTAGACAGATCTAGCTACAGAACTTCTTTAGTCATTGCATTGAAGTGCTCTTTATTGCCTAAATGTCAGCAACAAAGCAATTTTTCAAAATCATTGTGTCTACATTGAGGGTAATTTGAACCAATTAAGATCATTCTTGGTATACAAATGGTTTGGCTGGATAAAAACAACAGTTTTAACTTCATAAGAAATACATATAAAAATGCTTGGGTTCCTGGACATTTTTCTTGAACAGGCAACCAAAAACATGGACAATCCAGGGACGTTCTGTACAGGCGGCAACCCAATATTTGGTGGAACCTTCTCTTAATTTGAAAGTGACATCTCATGAGGTTGCGTGATGCACTTTATACAACACTGCAACCATGCTGTCCCTAAAGGTGGACCAAATGATGGACACATTCTTTCAGGTGCTTTGCTATCAGCAGTATGTTTGTGGCAGTTATGCTGCTAGCAAACCAAAATATGTTCTCTAGGTCCTGAAGCAGGAGCCATCCTTAGGCCCATCCCAAGCTGACCCAAGAGTCTGTTCAGCCATTACCTATAGGTCAGTAAGTGTCCAGAGCCTTGTGAGACTTCAAAATAAGTTCAAAATACTATGTGGAAATACCAAACCAAGAATTTGTATTAAATAAATTATATTAGGAATATCCTCACATATAGTGTTAACCATGGGTAAGAATTTATACATTTCTAATGTGTAAAAATTACAGTTTTCACTACAGTTTACACTCCTTAAATAATGACACTAACACACCCACACACTGCTGCTTATCATCCTGGGTCGTGGGGGGTGCTAGAGCCTATCCCAGCAATCACTGGGTGGAAGGCAGGAAACACCCTGGACAGGCTGGTACTAACATACCAAGTGATATCAGAGTAGAACTTGGTGATCCCTATATTCTACCATTTATTAGTAAAACAGTTGAATCTAAAAGTGAAAAATCAATTACACATGGTATGGAAATAAATCACAAGCCATAGTGACGACACAGATTCCAAACGTTCAGTGTTTACCAGATTAGATGATTTCTGCTATGCTGCGAGCAAGGTGAGCAAGCGAGTGCCATTAAGAGGAGGGTTTACAACAAACTTTATTTATAATCAGTTACTCAGCAGGCTGTAAAAAATTGCATAACGCTAGCATAATTTGCTAAGTGTTGTCATGAGTGCATTAAACAAATATTTGCCAAATTATGGTAGTACTTTCTGATTTTTTTCTAGCCTATACATTTTTGATCCAGCACTTCATAAAGGGCAGCCCTTTTAGACCAAGTCCAGAGGCTTTACTAAAAAAAAAACAAAACAAGAAGACATTGTTTTCTCTGATAATGTTACTTAATCATTTTAACTTCAAACCTTATGAAATTTGGTAAGTACTTATTACTGATATGTTCTAGCAGCAGGAGTACTTAACTGTTTTGCCCAATCTGAACAAAGCAAGTGAGAAAAGATGCTGCAGTGTATCCCTTCAGCATAATACAACTAATAACCAAGCAACCATGTGTTTGACCTTTCAGGGGAAGCTACTGACTGCCCTCTGCTGGACACATATCTCAATTGCATTTAGGTTAAAAAAAATACATGGGGGAATTGTAAAACAGAGTATCAGTACATGCAACACAATGACATAGTACAATCTCTACTGCATTTTCACATTTGAAATGCTTTTTCCCAGTTTATTAATCAATATCTATATCTAATAATTAATTAATAATCTCATTGTATGTGCCAGTAATGAAGAAGTTATTTGCCTTTCATTTGCAGATATTCATCTGCTTAAATTTCTTTATATTAATCAAGACTGTAATCATTTTAATATGACTTTGTGTATTTAATATTGTGTCTTAGGCTGAATTGATATATATGGCAAATTGAGGCAACATCTGGAGTAATTGCTATTCTACATTTCTTACTTATTGCATCATGAGCTGGGATTATGAACATGTATTACACATAAATTACAAGAATTCATTAGTTATATGAAACGGCTTGGGGGAATGCGAAAGGAAACAATGTATGCATTTTGGGCAGCTTCTGCTTTGTACTAGAAAGCCAGATATGGAGAACTGGTGGGGTATGAAAATGTTGTCACAGGAAACAGATTGCTGGAAATGTACAGGAAGTTAGATAGGAGAGAGGTGGAGTTTCAGACAGGGTCTTTCTCCCAAACTGCAGTCTTTTCACGACCCCAATGATAACCCCTGATCATGTTCTCTACTTGTTATCTGTCCAAACACCACCGACTTCAAATATATTCAGTGTGGATATTTTCAACACTGAAGCGCCTTTGGTCAACTGTGTCTCCAGTGGTCGGCAACTTTCAGTTTCAGAAATAAAGGCTTCTAAAAGGATCTTGGCTTGGATATATGGTTCTAGGACAAAAAACTTCACATTATGTCGATGTTTTAAACTTTATTAAGATTGTTCGAATTCACTCATTTACAAGAACCGTTCCATCTATTGAAAGATTTTTTAGGGAACAAAAAGTGACTCTCTTATGGTATTTTTGTAAAGAATTGTTTGGCACTTTTAAGAATTTACATTTGGAGGAAGAACATTGTCCCAGGAGCAAGACTTAATAATTGGTTCAGATACACAGATGCCAATCAAGGAGGTATAGCCTTTCACTGGACTTAACACAGTGCACAGCTAAATCAGGTTCATATGGGTGAATGTACCTTTTTATGAATGCTGCTCAGACTAAAAGAACTTTATGTTTTATAAAGGTCTTTTAGTCTGAGCAGCATTCATAAAAGGTGATTGGACCTTTAATATTAAAATCTACAGGGGACCCACTCATACTGATTGATATTTGCTTTTTGATTTTCTCCACCCAGCTGTGGGTAACAGAACACCACAGAACAAGCACCAATTTTATTTAATGGTTGGCCACCATAAGGTAGGGTGGTTTGTGGTTGCATTACTAGTTTACTTATGCATATTATAGATTAGTTCAGCTGATGGATAAAACATGACCAGTTATACACTATATTGC
>JAILXH010201123.1:0-16964 GCA_023558415.1 Piaractus mesopotamicus | reverse complement strand
CCTTTGGGATGAATTAGAGCGGAGACTGCGAGCCAGGCCTTCCCGTCCAACATCAGTGTCTGACCTCACAAATGCGCTTGTGGAAGAATGGTCAAAAATTTACATAAACACACCCCTAAACCTTGTGGAAAGCCTTCCCAGAAGAGTTGATGTTATAGCTACAAACGGTGGGCCAACATCATATTAAACACTATGGATTAAGAATGGGATGTCACTCAAGTTCATATGCGTGTGAAGGCAGACGAGCGAATACTTTTGGCAATATAGTGTATCACTACTTCAAGCGTGTTTAACTGAAATTAGGTGCACCTGACCAGGTGCTATGATTAGCATCAGATGCAAATGATTAGAATACTGTTAGAGAATATCTTGGAGGAACTTATTTAAATCTCAGATATCTGGTCTGGTTTGCTCTTTGTTATCGGACTGTGTGGTATCATCATGCCTAAGAGCTCTCTGACGCCTTCAGAAAGTAAGTTGTAGATGGCTATGAGTCTGGAAAGGGGTTTAAGAAGATATGCAAAATACTGGAAAGCAATCATTCAGGGATGTATTCTCCTTTTCAACAAACAAAAATGACAGATAATTTTTATTAAAATACAATATTGCAAAGTCACATTTCCATTTTTTGTTCTTAAATAATGTTTATCTATGTGTTTTGTTTACCTGACAATTTAATACTGATCCACACATCAAAAAATAAATAAATAAATAATAATGGGGTGTACATCTTCACATGAATGTGTGAGTACATTATGAGTGAAACATATAACAACAAAAGGCATTGAAGTAACAGATCCTTCACATGAAAATGCCTTAATGAGAAATGCATATGGTGGCTGTCCAGTTTATTTTTTTTGGTTAGGGAATTTTTATTGTTCATTTTTGTTGATTTTTACTTTTCTACAACATGGCATGGCAGCTTGTGTAAACAATGGATGGACCAAAAGAAATGTTACAAAGTCGCTTGGTATAACACTTCTTTACACTGGCTTACTTTAAAAGTAAAGATTTTTCTGCCTTCTCTTGGAAAGTTACCATCTTGGAGATACTTTAGTTAGGTGTATCCAAACTTTTGAGTGGTACCGTATTTAGGAGTTCATAAACAAAGCAACTGTTGTTTTACAATTTTAAAACTCACTTGATCTAGGATAGTGCTATTAAAAGTAACTTGAATAGCAATCCTAGTAAAATCATTTCATCTGAAACATTATAAACTTATAAATTATATTATAATGACATTGTAAAACAGTATATCTAGTTTTGCATTTTTTTTATCTTGATCCCTGCTCCAGTGATCAAGAAACTCTAGAATAATCAATACAGTCTGATCCACAGCAAAAATGCTGCCGCAGTCTGTCATGCTTTATGGCATGAAAGGCACTTGGAGAACCACTTTTGATTTTATTTAGGTAGAATGCACAAGCAACAGAGGTCACGCACCTGACCACAGGCACAGGAATGGCCTCCATGTTCGCTGGGACCTGAACACCTTTTTCCCATTCCTGTCTCCAAGGATCTGACAGAACATAAAAGTCCTCTGGGTTCAGCTGGGCTGAGTCAGGCAGCTTCATGGCTGTGATAAAATCTGTCCGAAACACCTGAAGGAATAAAAACTAATGCAGTGAAGGAGAAAATGGAATAAAGCAACAACAAACTATGCTTTTCAGCTCAGTTTTTACCTATACGCAGCTCAATTCAGGCATTTTTTGATTAACCAAAGGAGAAATTTCTCTCTAGCAGAAATCCTTCAATTCATAATTCAAATCCATACTTTTGTTAGCATAATGTCGCTCCTTCTTATGGCTAATCAACACCTACATAAACACAGAATTACAAAGTGGGGGAATTTATGTAAAGTTTGTTTTATTTAAATATGAATTAATATATAAACTGAAAGGCTGTACTTTTGCAGTTAGGGGTTGGGTGCTTTGCTCAAGGGCACTTCAGTCACCCTAACATTCAGCCCATTTGTTTTCAAACGCCCTGATAATTCCAAAATCTAATTTGACTGAAAACTCTTTACTGTTTAAAACGTTTTCTCTATGCAACTGTAACTCTTTAACTGGCATACTCAGGCGACACCATCCTGGTTCTGGGGGAACAAGTTCAGTATTAAGCAAGGGATGGACATTGGTCCATTGGGCCACTGGCCATAGTAAAAGGTGAAAAAACATCATTACTTGGATGAAATTAGCTGTGCAAGATACAGTTTGACTGGGGTAAGATATTTAGCCTCAACAATAAATCAGATACTCAGCTCTTGCTCAAACCCATATTGGAAAAGCATAAGGTTCCATAAGGAAAGTTACAGAAAAATCACACATTTTTAGGCAAAGATTTTGGTTAATCCAATTAGTTTATAAAGAATGCTTACAAAAGGAATGGAATTATCACAAGTACAAAATCATTGTTAACTGTTGCATACTCTAAAAAGACCACCTACTTCCTAGCACAGAAGATTTGTTTGCTACCTCTGGTGGGAGAGTCTTCAGCAAGTTTGACTTGTCTTTAACATGCTAGCAGTTACTGCGGGAGCCTAAGTCAGAACACTGTGACAATTTATATGAATAAATGTTTTTTTCACAAGGGAATATTTTGCTGTGCTGTCATTAGGCTATAACAAATAAGTCTAAAAGCACTGCCCCACTTTTGCAGACAAACCTGGCTTGTTGCTGGTACTCCAATTCATCGCAAAGGTGTTTGATGGGGTTGAGGATAGAACTTTGTGTGACCGACTAGTTCCTCTACACCGAATTTGGCAAACAATTTCCCTATTTACCTCGCTTTGTTCAGGCCCCGTCTTGTTGAAACAGGTAAGGGCCTTCCTCAAACTGTTGCCACAAAGCTGGTAGCACAATTCTTTAGAATGTCCCTGTATGCTGTAGCATTAAGATTTCCCTTCACTGGAACTGATTCGGACCAAATCCAAACCAAGAACAGTGGCCCCAGACCATTAGTCTTTCTCCACTTCATTTTACAATTGGCTCTATGCATTCAGACAGGTAGTATTCTCTTGGCATCTGCCAAACTCAGACACATTCACCAGACTTCCAGATGGTGAAGTGTGACTCATCTTGCATTTGCACTGTTTCAATGTCCAGTAGCGGTTCTCCAGCCAGTGCTTGGAACAGTTCATGTGGAACTTGGGCATGTGTGCGGTTGGTTGGCCTATAAACAGTTCTTGTGCTGACACTGCTTCTGGAAGTAGTCTGGAAATCGGTATTGAATGCTGCAATCAAGGAGAGAGACAGTTTTGCTACATATACATTTAGAAGGATGCGGATCAAAAACACAAATGACAGTGTCAAATCAGTGTCATAGCATCAAAGCTTTTATGAGAGTCCCTTGGTGCATTTAACGAAAAGTGTTCTATTTTTGCTTGTTCAATCTACTTTAAAAATTGCCCTAAAAGTAGCTTATAGTTTAAACAGCTTGTGTCATTGACATGATGTGCATTTTTTGTGCCCAAGTCCATTATTTTCCCAAAAAACAATTTAATAAATATATAACCTATCAAATTCTTCAACAATACCTCTTATGTGAAACAATTTTCAGTGCATTCATACAAAATTTATTTTAGTTTCTTTTTGCCTCCAATAGTCTAAAAATGTCAGGTGGTGTAACCGTCCAATCATATATGTTGATTAACGAAATTATCAAAAAAGGTAATTAAAACCATGTTGCAAAATAAGGCAAATAGTCACTAAAAATTTTTGTTTGCATGTTCTTAGCCGCAAAACTAAAGCTAAAGCTACCCCACGCGAGCACCACTCATCTCACACTCATGTGTCCAACAGGTTTGCACCACTCAGTGAGACACCCTCTAAAACGCCTGTTGAAAGAGCTCTGGTTATAGGTGATTCTATTTCATGGCACTTGAAAATAGCTTCTCCCTTAGGGGTGCCAGTAGCAGTTAACTGTATACCGTGAGCCAGGGCGCTGAACATATGTAGATACTAATGACGTTCGCCTGTGGCAGTCAGAAATAACTAAAGACAACATTAAAGAGGTGTGTAAATTAGGCCAGACGATGTCCGATGCCTTAATATGCTCTAAACCCATCCCAGTTCTACGCGGCGCCGAAATCTACAGCAGGTTATGGTCGCTGAACTGCTGGTTGTCCAAGTGGTGCTCAGAAAACAATGTGGGATTTGGTCTACTTTTGAGGGCAAGCCTGGTCTTTTGAGTCGGGACGGGATCCACCCCTCACGGGTGCTGCTCTCATTTCATGTAGCATAGCTCGTACTCTCTCAGATAGCCGTCAACGTAGGACAGTCAATCGCTGACAAACCAGGGCAAAGGCCAGGGAGCAGACAAACAGGCTAAACCGACCGTCTGCGAGCAGCCTTGAGACGGCACATAGGTTGCACCCTATTGACGTTCTGTGCCTCACAGAAACGTGGATTACACCCGATGAATACTTTAGCCTAAATGAAGCCACCCCCACAGGCTATAGTTATGCACATAGCCCTTGTTTAAGTCGCCGGGGCGGAGGTATAGCAACCATCCATACAAAAGCTTTAGGCGTGAGCCAGAAAGTAGGCTACAAATTCTCTTCTTTTAAAGTTCTTGTTACAGAACAAATAAGAATTCCTTTTCACTAGTTACAATCTATAGGCTGCCATATTCTCAGTTCTTATAGGAATTCTCAGACTTTCTATCAAGTTAAACAACGTTTTCAAATAAAGTAAGAAATTCGCTTTAGTGGTAATGTACATTCATCACCATGCTATCGTGTTAAGCGGACTATAACGTCCTCCACAGCTGGTAGCTTTATCAGAAACCTCCCACAATTATCAGCTTCTCTAAGCTGTCCATCTAACCCTACCAAATTAGATATTATGACCAAGTGCTTAGTTGATCTACTCTAGATAATGTGGCTCCATTAAAAAGTAAAATAATAAGACAAAAAAAGCTTGCCCCGTGGTATAATGATCATACTCAAGCTTTAAAATAGACTCTCAGACAACTAGAGCGAAAATGGCGCCTGACTAAACTAGACGTAGTCCAGTCCGCCTGGAGGGAGAGTCTTATAGACTATAGAAAAGTACTTACTGCAGCACGCTCAACCTCTCTCTCTTCTCTCATAGAAAATAATAAGAATATTATCTAATATAATTGTATCACTAAATAATAATAATTCTTTAGTGATACAATTGAAAAAATTAGGCAGAGAATTCAGAACGCACAGTTAAACTCTACAAACCTGCTGCCTTATAATGCCAATCTAGATCTTGAGAATATTGTAACTACTGCAGAGAGGCTGGAATCGTTTACCTTACTTCAACAAAATGAACTAGTTAAAATTATTTCCTCCACTAAATCTCCTACTTGTATGTTAAACCAGATTCCTGCAGGTTTACTCAAAGAAATTTTGCCAGAAATAATCAAGCCTATTCTGTCAATAATAAACTCCTCCCTTAGCCTTAGCTATATCCCAAAAACTCTGAAACTAGCAGTAATTATACCTCTGATTAAGAAAGCTAACCTTGATCCCTGCGAACTGTCAAATTATAGACTCATCTCGAATCTCTCCTTTATATCAAAGATCTTGAAAATAGTTGTGACAAAACAAAGTTCCTACTTGCATAAGAATCATATATATGAAGAATTTCAGTCTGGTTTTAGGCCACATCATAGTACAGAGACAGCACTAGTGAAAATTGTAAACGATATTTTATTATTCTCTGACCAAGGAAATGTGTCTTTGCTAGTCCTTCTTGATCTTAGTGCGGCATTTGATACGATAGACCACTCTATATTACTAGACAGACTAGAAAACCTTGTAGTGGTAACAGGAATAGCTCTTTCCTGGTTCAGATCTTACCTCACTGATCGCTATATTACTCACATTATATATGCTACCACTGGGCACCACTATCAGTAAACACGGCATCCTCCCAAATGAGGATAGTGACTGCATAATCATAGGTGATATTAATCTCAACCAGGATGTAAGTCAAAGTTTATTTCAAGTCAAGTCAAAGTTTATTTATATAGCGCTTTTTACAACAGGTGTTGTCACAAAGCAGCTTTACGTATTGCCAATCTGATCAATGGAGCTCTACGGCGCAAACGAATACCTTAACTCAAGACTTTTGATACACACACAGTATTACTTAGCAGGATATATTAATTGTTGGTTTTGGTCTTTTGATGGGTTTTACTACAATAAGAAAGACACAATCACCAGCCTAATTCTTTAAAGAAAGGCAAATATTAGTGGAAAAACAATATGCAAATAATACACTTCTTCAGGCTGAGGATTTGCTATTCTGTGTTCTTTGATTGAAAACTTAAGATGTTTTGGGTTTGTACAGTTACAAAACAAGGAGCATTTATTATGATGTGTCATATATGCATAATTAATACTATTTCTTTCTGTCATTCAGGGTATTGATCTTGGTGCAGTGAGAGGAATGGTGAAAATGGTTTTGGGCATCTACGTTGTCTGACACGAGGGAGCAGACACTATAGATCCACCTGAAGATGTTGGCATTGTCATTAAAATATGCACAGCGCTGCAAGATCTGGGAGATTTGGCAAATGGGTGTGCAGTCCTGCTTGGCTTGATCTATAGTTGAGCTATCCCAAGGACCTGCAATACACATTCAAATTCCTTAGAAAGTGTTGATGGAATTGGATGGGAACAAGCTCTTAAAGTACAGGTCCTCAACAACAAACTGCATGATTCGCGTTGACTCTTGGGCAAAGAAATAAACTGAATATCTTTGAATTTAGGAGCAATGCTGGACAAGGAGAGGAAGAATGGATTTTGCTTGATTGCAATTATTACAATGTTTCAAGTTTTCAGCTGTGATACATGTTTGAATTTCTCCAGAAAGTGATGGCCTTAGATAGGAACAAGCTTTTGATTTAAGGTGTAACTCCTTGAAAACTTCTATTGACTCTTACTTGGGCAGAGTTACTTGTCTTTGGATTTTGGACTACTGCTGGACAAAACAATCAGCAATCTAAAGACTTTTTTTAATATTTATAATTGCTGTTTCAAGTTCAGTCTTGAGCATAACTGTAACTGTAAACTGAGCAACTTTTGTTTTCTGGATACTTGCTGGACCAAAAACCTTTAGTAATTTATTCTGTCTTTTAAGACTTTGATATTGTTGGGGATATCTCAACCATAAATGGAGTGAAGAGAGATTCAAAAACCTCTTTTAAAATAAACCTTTTAAATGTATTTAATTTTTATATATTTTGGTCTACTTTGTTTATTTAGTGTATGTTATTATTTAAATTTTAACTTTGTCATTTTCTAACTTTATTTGTGTCTGTGGTATGTATGTATTAAGTAGCAACTCACATATTTACTTTGATTCATGATGGTCTCAATTAATGTAAATGTATCTTGCATAACATTCACTATTTCTAAACCTGAAAAATTAATAAAGTCAGGTGAGTTAAAGTGACTTAAGTTGTCTTTATTTGACCTATGGACTTAAACAGAGCAACTAGGGTTCAGTCATAAAGTGCATTCAACATAAACCTAAAACATTAATAAAGCTCATTTGTGTTCAGTAAATCTTGTCAAGTCAACTTGTCAGTAAATTCAAAACAATAATGTTATATTAACTCAACATAACTCCATGATGTTGCATTTAATCAACACAATTTTATTGGATTTACATAAAATATATTGCTGCAATTAATTGTCTATTGTTTTTCCCATTCAAGCAACCAAGTTTTGTGGGACCGGTTGACATAATTAGATTAAGTAAATATAACGTTTCATTTCTTAGATTGTAATGTTTGGTGCATTTTTACAGGGTTGTAGTACAGAACAGAGAATTTTTTGAGCTGTGCTTTTGCGTTGTAATTGGCTGTTTAGCTGAACATTTAATTTACACATCCCACTTCTGGGAGAGCAGCATTTGAGCTCATTGCAGAGAAGCACTCATTAGCCTTCTAATGGTTTGTGCCTGCAATGATATAACCTCTCTTGGGCACTGAGTGTAGGAGGTAATTTGAGCTGTTGTGTGATCACAGCTTTTAACGATGTGTTTATCGTGAAAACTCATAACGAAATAATGATAAAAATATGATTTATCATGCGGCCTCTTTGTTATCTTCAGAAAACATGCTTCACAGCTGAAGTAAATACAGCACAAAGACTAAAGAAAGCATCCAAAATGGATTTGGCTTTTTTTTTTGGCCAATACCTGATCCATTAAAACATGGCTGACATCTCCAAATTTGGAGGTATAGAAAAGAATAAGAGATTTTCAGACATTTTATGACCTTTTTCAAATCCATTTTAAGACTTAAGATTTTACGGATTCCGGGGAACCTTGTATAAACTAATGAATTTAGTGCCAATAGTTTCCTTTAAGCCAATAGTCATAAATTAAAATACAAAAAAAATCATATATGTTGAAGAACAATTGTTAAATATTTAATGCATTATTGTTATGTCCAAGGAACTACTAAAAAAAGCATAGAAGCGTGCCCAAACCTCAACACTCATGAAGAGTGATTACACAAACTGTAAACACTCCCTTGCTGCCCAGTTTCTAAACTATTCCCTATCTATGCAGGTATCAATACCTGCATGCTGTCTTTATGTTTGAACAAATGTGACAGCAGAAACAAAGCTCCTACTCCGACTTTAATAAAAAAAAAAAAAGAAAACGAAAACATTGTCTTTCTGATGCTCCAGGAACAGTACTCGATTTTTACTCGTAGTTGTGTGTACAGCTATGTAGACCTCCTCGCTAAGATAACACTGACTTCTAGTGCCAACACCAAGCAGTGCAGTTGGTGGATCATGGTTATCAATCCCAGTAGCATTGCTATGGGATGTAAGAGCTTAGGCAACGGCAAGCCTGAGCACAATGTAACTACATAGAGGCTGGAATCTTTTACCTATATACCAAAAACAAAACATAATCTTAATCTCTGTGGCTCAAATTAACAGACCTATCTCAAACCTTCTTTGAAAATATACTGAGTAGAAAGCACAGATTTTTCTTTTGAAATGTAGTGAGTAAAGGTAAAAAGTATTAAGCGACAAATATTCAAAAGTACAGATACATACAGATTTTACTTAGTACAGTAACAAAGTACTTATTTCTTGTTACTTGCCTCCCATGGACCAAACAGAAAAACCTAGGTCTTTCCTGGTTCTTCATATATTTATACTAACATGTCATCATGATAGGCTTCTAACAGTAATCATTGGTGTTCATTTATTCAACTCGTTTTGCCTTTCATAGGCCTCAGTGACAGTAACAGTGCCTACAGCAGTAACACAGGAACACTATTACTATAGTTCAGTAAGAGTGGCTGCTTCAAACGGTTCACCGTCTTCCTAGTCCCCAAGAAACCATTCATCACAGGACTGAATGACTACAGGCCCGTCACCCTGATATCTGAGGTCATGAAGTCCTTTGAACAACTGTGCTGGCCCACCTGAAAGATGTCACAGGAAACCTGCTGGACTCCCTTCAGTTTGCCTGCTTTGCAAACAGGTCTTTATCTTTGCATTATCACTGAAGAATTAGGTGATAATGCAAACTAAAGACCAGCAGCAAGGTTGCTGAACTTTACTGCTACTTGGCTATCACTGCAGACTGGCAGGGCTGCCTACAGAGCACCGCTAGTAGCCTGTTAATGCAGTAAAGCTCCTTTTTTATTTTAAGGTTTGTCCAGTTTCATAAGGGGAGATGTCAACCAATACCCCTTGTAACTCCAAGGGACAAGGTGACACTCCAAAACAAGGGGCAGAGGTAAAAATAAGAAATAGGACTGAGCCTAAGACTACCAGACACAGGAGCAGTTTTTTTTTTAATCAAACCATCACCCTCATAAAAGGCTGATCAGTAATATAATCTGCTAGGCCTGAGCTACTCCTGTTTTTTCCAAGATAGTTATAACAACCTGCTCATACTTTAATTCTCACACGTAATGTACATTACTATTGATTGCACTGCCACACACACTTATGAATATAGCTTGTCCCTATATAATCTCTATGTTGCTTGTATATTGTAAATTATCTGTAAATAATATGTGCATTGTTGATATATCATGGAAAATATTTCAACAGCTGTGTGGACAGAGTGACAACTCACAAAACAATAAGAACCTTCCCAAATCAGAAGCCCTGGAAGAACAGAGAGGTTTTCCTCCTGCTCAAAGCAAGAGATGCAGCCTTCAGGTCTGGTGACCAAGAGGTTTAGAGCTCAGCCAGAGCCAACCTCAGAAGAGGCTAAACACTGTTACAAACAGTGGATTAAAGAGCAGTTCAACTCCTTTGACCCCCAGCGCATGTAGCAAGGCATACAGTCAATTACTGACTTCAAACCACCCAGTACTGTGTCCCCTACCAACTGTGCCTCAATTCCCATTGAGCTCAACCACTTCTATGCTCACTTCATCAGGGGAAATAAGGTGGTCTTCTCCAAAACAGATTTACCACCTGATGAGCAGCCACTTACACTTTCCACTGCAGATGTCTGTCATACTCTGAGCAAGGTGAATTCATGAAAGGCAGCTGGCCCTGATGGAATACCTGGCTGCATGCTTAGAGTCTGTGCTAAGCAGCTGGCAGGGGTCTTCACAGGCATTTTCAATCTATTGCTGGCCCAGGCAGTTGTCCCAACTAGCTTCAAGACCACATTCGACTGCTTCAGCTCTGAATGACTTCTGCCCCGTCACACTCATCATCTTCCTCCATCATCTTAAAGTGCTTTGAAAGACTAGTTCTTTCTCATTTGAAGTCCTGTCTGCCTGTTACACTGGACCCACACCAGTTTGCCTACCGCTGCAACAGGTCAACGGAGGACGGTTGTGTGCTGAGCCCTCTTTTGTACTCCCCGTTCAAGGGACAAGGCCAAAAAACAGTATTTGCTGGCAATGATCTTTGGGCCCTCAGGCACCACTGCATCAAAAACAGACATGACTGACTGACTCAACTAATTTATGCAAGATATCAACTACCAAGTAAACTCACTTAATCTGAAAAAACCTTCCAACATCACAAAAAAAAATATATATATCATGCTCTTTATTTTTAGAACTATGAGTAAATTATGTTCTGTTCCTTTTCATGTAGACACACAAACAGAGGAACTACACTGTTTGAGTCATCACAGTTTCACATGACTCCATGGTAGAAGCAAGAACCACAGACTTTTAGCAACTGCATGGCATGACTTACCACAGCTCTTTCTTATTCAGCTGGTTAAGTGAAATGGCGACAGCTGGTGAAGCTTCCATCACCTTATACAAATTCTGCTCCAATTGATTTTTGTCTAGGCTACAGAGGAAAAAGCCTTTCACTGCAAGTTTCACACCTGCCTACAAGCAAAAGCAACTTCCTTCCTGTTCAGTAAAGGTTTGTCCCAGCTCTGTATTAGGTCACAGCCAAAGTTTAATGATTAATTTTCAAAGAAGAACATATACTAACAATCTTTTGCTAGATTTTGCATGAATTGCATTTAATAAATAAGTGACACGTACTTAAAAGTGATGGATCAAGATGAAATAGCAAATTACCTGAATTTGGAATGTAGCTTGTTGAAAGAGCATGTGCTACAGAGGAAAAGAAACCATCTACTTGGTAGTATAAATAGTATCTGTGTAGTTTCAGCTTAGTTACACACTAGACTAAAATGACAAACATACACTGTAAATATCCTCTTACCACTGACGTCAAATAAAAACAAACTATGAATGGGCATTTAAAATCAGTGTGAAACAGAAATCACAATGCGTTATCCTTCTGCGCCATGACATATTTCTAAGTGAAACACATTAGGGTCTCTAAGTTATCTGAGTGTTTGACTCGATGATAGGCAGGAGTAGTGGGAGCAGGAGGTAAAATATGATATTATTGGTTAATTTTATTTTTCCATACCTACTGATGCATGATGACCAAATTTAGAACACATTTTTGAGGTGTGTTAAAGTTATTACACTTATAGGAAGAGTCATGGGAAAACAAAATGTTACCTTTTAAATGGTATGATAAATGGTGCTTATTATGACTAAATTTGCTATTTTTGGATGGATGTTTGTGTATTATAATAAGACACTAAGTTTTATTTTCAGAAGAATGTAATGCTCCTAATTGAACAACAGCATTTAGGTGACAAAAAATGTAATAAGTGACCAGATTGGCTTTTAACTAAGGCATTTACATGTGTTGCAGGCCAAGTGACAACCTGTTCGCAGTCTTCAAAGAACACTAATGCTGCAGTAAAATCACTTAATTTTCAGTATGTGCAATTTAATCATAATCTAATAGTTGGTTAGTAATTATATAACAGTTACATGTGCATTAATAAATAGTACAATTTGAATTATTAACCACTTTCTTAGTTAGCGTATACTTTTTCAAAGAAAATTTTTTAAACATCATTAATCACTGGACCCAATTTGTAAAGGTGTGACTATAATGTATTTATAAATATATCTTTTATTACTTATTCCACTTTAATAAAGTAAATTTTTGGAAAAATATTTACAGTGCTTTAATAATTTCTATGTCACTAAGTAAATGGTGAGTATTATGAGTGTTATGACAAGATAAATTGTGCTTTTTATGACTACAGGCATGAATTAAGAAGGTAAAAAAGGTCAGTTTTTTTATCTAAATTTTTTGCTTGAATATCTACACTTTAAATGAACAGTATTCAAATATCCCAATGGTAAAATATTTGATATCATTATCAATTAAAAATGTAAACATAGAAGAGTAGAACATTCATTTACTGTACACAGTTGTGAACTAATTGTCACAACTGTCTGATGAATTTCTGATAAATGTATGATTGTTGTGATCTAGTCACAACAGCACCTAGAACACCTAGCAGAAGAGGTGGTCCATAACTGATCAGTGGGTACGTTTAGCATTTTTGTGTTTAGGCGTATGTGATTAAAGTGTAAAAAAAAACAAAAAACAGAAACTAGCTGCAGGTGTGGGTGATCATCAGTGGGCAGAGCCAGGGTGGAGCTTGTGAGTCAATGCAATATGGTAGAGAGTCCTTGTTGCAGTAATTGAATACAGTACCAGTTGACAAACAGAACAATAACTTGGAATTGCACATAAAACCTAATTTACTTCAATTTATTTACAATCTATACATGGCATAATTGAATACCCAATAAAGAAAACAAATACTAAGATATGTTCAGATATCTGAATAACCACACCTATTCCTGACATACATGCAAAATGTACAAAAATGAAAAATGTAGCTGAAGGGCAATTTATGTCTTTTGATAAAATAAATAGAACTTTCCTAGCACTCACCTCTGATGGTTTTCTCGGTTCCTGTCGTACCCATGTGCTATTGGTCCCGGTGTTCTTTGAAGACCGCGACCAGGTTGTCACTTGGCCTGCAACACATGTAAATGCCTTAGCTAAAAGCCAATGTGGTCACTTACTACATATTCTGTCACCTAAATGCTGCTGTTCAATTAGGGGCATTAGATTCTTCTGAAAATAAAACTTAAAAGTGTATTAAATTATTATAGTACACAAACATCCATTCAAAAATAGCATATTTAATTATGAATCAACTGTTGCTGATGGGGAAAAAAAACACTTCCCTCAATATGTAAAGATGTAACTCACAGGAGTATGGATGGAAAAATTTAAATTAAAATTGTGCATAATGTGACATTATGGACTGATATGTTACACTTGGTAACACTTTAGAATAACAGGCCCAAATAAACAACAATTTAATCATTACCTAATAGTTGGTTAGTGATAATAATTACATTGTTAATTATAGTGTTAATAATTATATAACAGTTACAAATGCATTAATAAATGGTACAAACTGAATTATTAACCATTTCCTTAGTGATATAAAAATGAACAATTATTTTGAATTGTACAAATTGAATCATTAATCATAACATCTAAACTATTTAACTTGTATAAATTATTTACTAAGTGATTGAATGAACTGTCTGCATCCTGTTTTAAATAATTACTATTTACTGTCTTGCTACGGATATCTTTTATTACTTATTACACTTTAATGTAGTACATTCATAAAGAAGAATTTACAGTGCTTTAATAATTTGTCCCTAAGTGTCAAATAATGTCACTAAGTAAATGGTAAGTCAAATGGTGACACTTATTAATGTACAAAAAACAATTATAGAACTATGAAACAGCAGAGACTTCGCATTTGACGATCTCTTGGATGGTAGACATAGTAACAAGTAATGTATATGTGAATTGACAAGGAAAATGCTGCTTTATGTACTATGTTGCCTTTTAAAAGTGCACAGACTAGGGAAATTTTGGAGTAGGTTTTAAAAAAAAAACAAAAAAAGCCATCACCACGCACCAAGGCTTAACAGAATGTCTCTACACATGTATTTTCTGGCCTATTCAGGGCATTTGGAAAATACCATTTGAAAAGGCCCCATGGTCTTGCCTTAAACTTTACATGCTTGGCTACTATATCCTGGCATTACTATAGGCTTGGCATTAAAAAAAAAATGTACAATTTTTTTTAACAAATACACAAAATCTAATAACTTCTTGAAGAACATTTTATTATCTTAATGGCACATCTATACTGATGACACTAAGATTTATAGTGACTAATAACATTATCTTTTAATTTGTGGAAGTTGTGTTTGCAAAGGAACACCAAATTCCTTAAGAAACAACATATTATGCTTGCCAGTTGTTCCTAATCTCTCTTGTAACATAACTGAACATCCTCATGATGTGCCTGATACTTCAATGATGAGTATAGTATGTGAGATTTGGGAAAATACAAAATGCACAGAGAACAGGGTCGCCAGGACTGAAAACCACATCCTGCTAGGTTAAAAACAACAGCAATGAAAACACACAAGTGAAGCAGTCCAGACGTCAGAAGAAAAACTGTTCATGAAATACAGATGTACTGCTAAAAACAGCTGCTTCTGTGAGAGAAGAATTATGTGATAAACAATGAAAACACACAAAACAAAAGTCAGCATTACTGTGCCCATTGAGGACTGTGTAAATGACATAAAAGGGGAACTCAAACAAAAACAGAGGTTCTTCTTCTTGGCCGAAAAGCTGCTAGCAACAAACTGTCTAACAATAAATCATAGTAGCTTCTCAGTTGCATCAGGTACATCTGTAAACAAAAAAAACCTTGGTATCACATTCAATGCCGATCTGTCCTTTGATACACATATAAGCAATGCTACTATAACACCTTTTCTTCATCTTTAAATACTGCTAAGTTAAGAAATACACGGTTCTTATAGGATAGTTTTACAGCTAGTTTACGCTTTTATTACTGGTAGGTTGGATTACTGTAATGCCCTGCTGGCTGGATGTTCCAGCAAAAGCCTTGAAAAGCTTCAGCTAGTCCAGAATGCTGTAGCTAGAGTCCTTATAAGAACTAAAAAGTTTCTAAAGTGTTTCAACACTACATTGGTTGACAGTTATATTCCATACTGAGTACAAAACTATGCTACTGACATAAAGTTCTAAACAGTCTCACCCCTTCTAACTTCTCTTATGATACACCATCTTGGGTCTTAGGTCACAGGGTGCTGGCTTACTATTAATACCTAGAATTTATAAAGTTACATCATGGGGTAGATGTAACTTTCATACAAAGACCTCCAGTTTTGGAATAACCTTTTAGTCAGTGTTTGGGACTGACACACAGTGGGCTAAAAACCTACTTGTTTAGTCAAGTAAATGTTGATTTGTTTTTCCTGTTTTGTCCATGATCTGTGGGGGTTCATGGACATAGAGCCATACTTCAGCCATACGTATGCATAGATTAAGGAGGCTTAAAGTTTGGCCTCTGCAGCTATACCCATGCTTTGTTGATGCAGGCTCTAGGTATGCCAAAATCTAGAAAATCTCGTAAAGTATGTCAATGTATGCCAACATATCAAATTCCAAAGCATCTTGCAACAACAGGCTTCTTTAATTCCCCAAGTAGTCTGTGAGTGCCATACCTAAAGCTACCTAAATCTATGGGGTGTACGTACGGCTGAAGATGGCCTACTTAGAGCCACCACCAAATAGGCCTAAATATACCTGAAGAACCCAACGTATTGGCATTTAAACATGCTTGTTGTGAGGAAGTCTCTCAGTAATGCTTGGGTGTATCTGTTGTTGTCTCGGAGTATGGAGGCGTTGTGGACTTATTTCCACGAGACACTGACGAAGGAAGGTGCCCACTTGATGAACACTGAAATGCTCACAAAGGCATTTTTGTTGTTGTTAGTATTGTTAAGTATTAGCGTAATGGTCATAGTGCACCTCGTTGTGTTATACTTAGGCTAGGTTGTTAGATATGAGTCCTTGCATCTGACAGTGAGAGGTTTGGTCACTGGGGAAATTCACAAGGAATTTAACATCTTTTCCTGTGTATAACAAACTGGCATACATATGTAGCAAGATGATAAAGACAAAGAGAACACACATAAAGTCAAGAGTGGCAACAGGACAGCACCAGACTGGTAAGAGTAATAGCAGCACAGAAAGAATATAAGATGAGAAGAAATGTAAAGGTCCTCTGCTTGTCTGTTTAGCCAGCTGAGTACAGTGGCTGCCCGACGTAATCTCTATTGCTTTGTAAGTTGATCTCTTGGGAGTCACTCCAAACTAATTAATGTCCAACAGCAACATGCTTGTACAATTGCTTCTTACCAACCAAATGTTTACTCTGCTCAGTAGCTACTTACTGTCAGTCGTATCAGAGTCATTGCTACTGGTGGAGTACTTTCTCCTCTTCTTCTCACTCTCCATCTGATAAAAGAAGATATGGGAGAATATCAACAGCCAGAAAACATAACGCTTTCAAAGCAAACAGGGAAGAATAGAATAAACCTTATATTTAATTGAAAATAGTACAAAGACATTTTATTTACATTTTACACAGTGTCCCACTGTTTTTGTGGTGCGTGCATATATATATATATATATATATATATATATATATATATATATATATATA
>JAILXH010201049.1:2045-15807 GCA_023558415.1 Piaractus mesopotamicus | reverse complement strand
TGGAGCTGTGTCTGGCTGAGCAGTTGTGGGTGTACAGGGAGTACAAGAGAGGGCTGAGCACACAGCCCTGAGGAGCGAACACAGAGGAACTCCGGTGTTAAAGGTCAGTGAGGAGGAGGTGATGTTACCCATCCTTACCACCTGGCGTCAGCTCATTAGGAAGTTCAGGATTCAGCTGCACAGAGAACTGTTCAGACACAGATCTGTTCTGTCTGTAAGCAAACTGCAGTGGGTCCAGAGCGGCAGGTAGTGAAGAGCAGATAAAGTCTCTGACCAGCTTCTCAAAGCACTTGCTTATGATGGAGGTCAGAGCAACCGGGCGCCAGTCATTTAGAGTATTAACCCTGGCTGTCTTAGGAACTGGCACAATGGTGGCTAGTTTGAAGCATGCGGGAACAACTGAGAGTGAGAGACAGGTTACAAATGTCTGTAAACACTCCTGCCAGCTGATGTGCACAAGCTTTGAGAGCGCGTGCAGGGATCCCGTCAGGCCTGGCTGCCTTTTGGATGTTAACGCACTTGAAGGCTCTGCAAATGTCAGCCAGAGACAGAGGGCGTGTTGACTCGTGGTAGCGGGGGTGGGGACGTTTTCCGCGAGCAGGGTATGATTTGCCTCGAAACGGGCATAGAAAGAATTTTGCTCGTCTGGAAGCGCAGCACTGATGTTATTCACAGAACGAGTTTCCCTCTTAAAGTCCGTTATTGTGTTTAATCCCTCCCACAGGCTTCTCGTTTTGGTGGTGTTGTACTGTGACTCCACTTTAGCCCTGTACCCGCGTTTGGCTGCTCTTATGGACTAGCATAGCTGGCTTTTATATACTCATTCGTGTTTCCTGATTTAAAAGCAGCAGTACGTGCGTTCAGAGCTGCAGGGACCTCACAGTTGAGCCATGGTTTCTGACTGGGGTAAACACGAACTGTTTTTGTGGGCACAACATCCTCTATACACTTTTTGATGAACCTGGTAACTGAGTCTGCATATTCGTCAATGTTATAGTTTGACGCCTCTCGGAACATCTCCCAGTCTGTGTTATCAAAACAGTCCTGGAGTGCAGAATCCGATTGATCTGATCAGTGGTGGACCTGTCTGATGGTGGGCGGTACCCTTTTCAGCTTCTGCCTATAGGTGGGCAGGAGCAGAATGGAGAGATGATCCAATTTGCCAAACGGAGGTCAGGGGAGGGCTTTGTACGCCTCACGGAAGGGGGAGTAGCAGTGGTCCAGCGTGCATGATTTTCATGTGCTGCATGAGATGTGTTGGAAGTTCTTTGGAGCAGCCTCCGGGCACGCGGTCTCCTGCCTGTTAACAGCCTCGTACAGTTTCCCGAGCGCCAGGTCTGTATCAGCCTGTGGTGGGATGCACACGGCAGTGACAATGACCCCTGAAATCTCTCTCGGCAGCCACAGCTCTGCACAAGATGATTAGATATTCCAGGTCTGGGGAGCAGAAAGACTCGATGAAGTGTACATTCCTCTGATCACACCAAGCATTGCTGATCATTAAACATACACCTCCCCCTTTACTCTTCCCGGAGAGGTCCTTTGTTCTCTCCGCACGGTTCACAGAGAAGCCCACGGGCTCAATGGCCTCGTTGGGAATCTCCGCTGATAGCCGTGCCCTGAGTTCGCTGATTTTGTTGTCCAGGGACTGCACGTTTGCCAGTAGTTTGCTGGGGAGTGGGGGGCAATTAGCATGCCATCTCAGCCTGACCAGAATGCTGGCTCTCCCGCACCTTTTCCAGCGTCTGCAGCGTTTCCTGAATGAGGCCTCTTTGAGGTTCCCAAACAATGGATCTGCGTCCAGGAACTCAAATTTCCAAAAGTGTTTGTCTGTCATAAACGAAGGTGCTGGCAACATTTAGTGCAAAAGTAGTTACAAATAAAAACAAAATTGACAAAGAAAAACGAACAGGAGTGAAGGGAGCTCGCAACACGGCAGCCATGCTCGGCGACATCTGAATACAGTCTGAAATACAGTCCTTGTCCCTTGCATACAGAGATTTCACTGGATTCTCTTAATCTTTTAATGATGTGATGTACTGTAGATGGTGAAACCCCCAAGTTCTTTGATATTTTATGGTGAGAAACTTTATTCTTAAACTGTTACACTGTTTGCTTACACTGTCTTTCACAGAGTGGTGAACTCCTCCCTATCTTTACTTCTTAATGGCTCAGCCTCTCTGGGATGCTGCTTTTATTCCAAATCATGTTACTGACCTCTGGACAATTAAACACCAGGGGTCTTTTAGCATTACAAAACTTTACCAGGCTTTTGTTGCGCTGTCCCTTTCAACTTTTGTGAAACATGTTGCTGGCATCAAATTCAAAACAGACATCTTTCATAAGATTTCTCAGTTTCAACATTTGATATGTTGTCTTTGTACAATTTTCAATTAAATATAAACTTTAAATAATTTGCACATTATTGCATTCAGTTTCCATTTACATTTTGCACAGCGTTTTTGGAAAAGGGGTTTTTGGAAACGGGGTTGTAATAATAATTATTTACAGAGCAATTTTCATACTGGTGGCAGCTCAAGTGTTTTACAGACAGATGATCAAATTTAACTGTAATGATAACTGTCATTCATGGTAACGGTCATGAACGAAATAATTTTTGTTTTTAGAAGTTTTGTTCAATTTTCAGTTTCATATTTTTCTGGTCTATTCTCTAAATAATGCACTGCTTCTGTCCCACATCTGAGATGCTCTGCATGTGGTGCCTGTGTGAAAGCTCCTGTTTGAAAGCCTAAATAAAAAGCAAGATGTTCCGCATCACTCGTACTATAAAAAAGTACACACACATATATATATATATACAAAAATGCAAAAGTGTATGATAGCAAACAAAATTAAATATTTTACATGTATTCACCCATGACTCTCGCTCTTACTTCAAAGTCCTACCCGCAAATTACATGTCTGTCATCAGATTAGGTTGATCAAACCCTATAAATATTTTTTTTGACCGCCTAATAATCTGAAAATGAGATTAGATATTCAATGGAAAACATTTTGTTCATGTTTTCCTTAAAGGTGCCATAAAATGCATTTATTCAGCATTTTATATTCTTCTCTAATGTCTACACAGAAGGTCTGTGACATTGGTCAGGGTGAAAAATGCCCAGATGCAGTTTTACATGCCCATTTGCAATCCTATGATTTGGCCCTAGAATGAAAGCTGTTTTCCTTTGTTTGGTGAATTGATGAATAATTTGTTGAGCAGTGTTCCAATTTGCTGGTTTCCAGCATGGCACTGCAATGGCTCTCACAGAAGCAACATGACACAGACAGAAAAAAAAAATTAACATCCGAATAAATAAGATAGATTGTCAAACTGTTTAGATAGCTATGCTAGTTACTTGGAGCTTGCAACCATTACCTGTGCTAGCTACTTGCTTTCAATCTCAACAACAACACAAAGTACATTAAAATTGTTAGCTCACTATAAAACTTTCAATTTAAGATGATTTGGCTTCAACCGTCAAAAAGTGAATAAAATCACACAGCTTGGCTAGCTACTTACAAGTTGCAGTTGAGGTTGGAATGCTAATAAAGTGTCTCTCTCTTCAGTGTCAAGCACTGAGTGAAGCCTGCTCAATACTGTCCAAGGTTTGAGAAAACTGTCCAGAGTGAAATGTGCAGAGCAAACGAACAACTTTAAATTAAAGTTGTCTGGGATCCTGTTAAAGATGTAGCAGCTAAAGTTGGCTTCCTATTTCAACTTGTTCTGCGAATATTTCATTCCAAATTACTGGTTCCACAGTTCCATTCTGGCACCCATCCAAGCTGTACCATCTAAGGTGGAACAGAACATTCAATTAAAAAGCTGGGGAACAGGAAGCCAACTTCAGTCTTGTTTAAAGCTGAACATTAACCACTTTGGCTCTTTATGAGATATGAATAGGGCCGACATTCCCTTCACAGACTGGAATGTTACATTTCTGTCTGCCACTTTCATTGCTCTTGCTCCTTTGTCATTGTTTCACTTTGCTAAAACGTGGGCTGGTGAATGCAAATTTTGGGGGCGTAAACATTAATGAGTCAAGACTGTTACGTAACAGTTTTATGCAAATGCAGGATTTGCAACTGAAGGAGGAGACAACAGTGTTTGACGTTCACAGTATGTCAATTCCATGCTATGGCACCTTTAAGAGGCACTTGAAAAAGCATTTATCATCTTGTATTCCTTGTGGCCTGAATCAAGCCAATGTATACTGTCCTACCTCAACTGCACGACTCTTAATATTAAAACATGGAAACAAGAAAAAAACTGAAAGCCGATGTTGAATGTTGGCTGCCAATTCCCAGTCCAATGATAATGGTAATGGAATACTGAATTCATTTAAGACAGGCAGGTAGATGGTTAAGGTAAATTAAAATTAGATTAAACATTTTGGCATGTTTTCTATTCATGAGCAGCTTAAGCTATGTGTAAATTAAGTAGCCATTCCCACTCTGTAATTTATTTCTTATAATGTAATAATGAAGTAATGTAATAAACATTACAGAAGTTCTATGGTAAAATTATCCCACCTCCCCACGTAAAACTAATCCCACTTGAATAGTACTTATGAATCATCCGCATTTATAATTAACCAATTCAACCACTGTATTTGAAGAAAAGAGGTATTACCTTGATTGATTATCTTGCTGGCATTCCTTATCTTTCATCAGCCAATGATCTTTCGCTGGTGCTTTTTCTGAAGGCTGCTTGATCCCTTCTGGATTTTCCTCTGCTAGCACAGGAGCTTGAGTGTCTAGACTGTGTAAAATTCTTTGTTGTTCTGGTCTAAGATATTCAGATTTTACTTGTTCGGTGTTAAGCTCCTTACAATTATCCTGGTCATTCTGCCTCTGCGATTTTTTCTTGATGTATTTATTATCTTCCACAAAATGCTCATTAGCTGGTGTGTGCTGGTGGCTTTCCTGCTTCTTTGAAGGCCCGTTATCATAACAGGAACCGCCATCTTTATCCAAGTGCTGGTTATTTATTTGCTTTCTGTTGGCTTTAGCCATGTGCTCTGCTTCATTCAGTGTCTTTGAGTTGATCGTGATGGACTCTGTCTTTGGCTCATGGCAGGAGCTGTTACCCTCCCATTGGTCCTCCACCACCTCTGTGTACTGCTGAAGTGAGGGCTTCTCTTCTATAGCAGCTATCTTCTTAACCTCATCCTTTTTCAAAGCGTATTGTAGGTGAACTATCCTGCAGTGCTCATCTTTGTCAGTGTTGTACAAAGTGTTGTTTGCTTGGCTCTTCTGATGCTCCAAAAACATAGTGTCAGTTTCTCTTTGTTTAATTTTACTGTTGAAGTGTGACCTGTCTAAGACAGCCTTAGATGGCTGAGGGTGGTCCTCTAAGGCAGAGAGGTTTTGGTCGTTGTAGAGGACGGCAGTGAAGTCTGCTGAGGGAAACTGAGGGGCTCCCAGCAATGACTTTGGGGAAAGTTTCTCTGGTTGAGCAGGAAGAGACTGAGAGGAGAACTGATTATCTTCCTGAAGGCATGCATCATTTGAGCAGAGAGAGGTTCGGGGCACATTTCCTACAAAATGCCCCAAAGCCAACTTTGAGTCTGCTAAGCTACGGCTGTGAAATGGTTTATCAACCTCCCATACAGACTCGTCCCTGGTTGCTATAAGCTTCTGTTCTGGAAATGGACTGTGGTTGATATTTTGCTTCAAAGCCTCTAGCTGCTCAGGCAATTTGCTCTTGCTCTTACTAAGGACTGCATCCACCAGACTGCCAGTCTGGACCAGCAAAAACTCACCTGATCCAGTGCTGCTACAAATTACGCTAGAGTCAGTGTTCTTTGCTTTGCTGGTGTTGTCAGATGTGTTGCCCTCCTTTTTAGTGCAAATAGTACTGTGGCTGGTGCTTTCGTAAATATTTCCGTTATTAGATTTGCTGCTGGTGGCAGAGTTGCTGTTGCTGCTTTCTTTTGTGTCGACAGTTGCTTTGTCGTGCCCGTATATGAAAGCTGAGCTTGTGTTAGGTTTGCTGGTGCCATTTGTGTTATTTACATTACAATCAATTTTCCTAACAATATTAGTCAAGTTTATGATGCTACCTTCACTGCAACTACTGTTTTGTTTCTGAGTAGTGCTGGTTAACCCATTAGCACTTGATATGCCAGAACTACTTGATCCAGTTTCATTTTTTTCACCATGTATGTGATTGCTAGTGATATTGGTTTGGCTCGCTGAGCTGCTTTCAGCTTTCAGTAAAGATAATCCATTTCCAGTTTCCTTGGTGGCGATGCCATGTCGGACAGTGACCGGTGGCGTTTGGACCATTGACTGGTGCTTCAGGGAGGACCCATGGGCTGTGCCAGGCTGTGTCACTATGACTCCTCCTTTCCTCCCTATCACACTGCCCTTTGATGCATATGGCATGATGCCAGCACCTGCGGAGGTAGGCTGGCCAGAGACATAATGGTGGGGAACCTGTGGATGAGATTGACTTTGTAATGCTTTAGGTGCAGCTTGGAACACAGTGTTGAACATCCTCCTCCTCGTGTCCTCGATTTCCTCAGGAGACCAGCTGATGCCTTGCTTTAGCCTCTGAGCTGTGAACCACAGCTTAATCTGCTCCTCTGGAAAACCTGATACCACAGTCAGGTAACACAGCTCTGCTTTGGTCGGGTACGGGAACTTTGCAAAAGAAGCCTTAAGGAAACTGCTTAGATCCATGGCTGGGTCGTAGGTGGGAATGCTGCTTAAAGGAATCATTACTTTTGGGAGACTGCTGTTTAAATCAGGAGAAGGAGCAAAATTCCAGAGAGGTTTCACATTCTGTGTTACTTGTATGCCAGTATTTGTCATTTTCGGCACAGGGATAGAAGAGGTACCAGTGAGAATTTGTGATGTGGGTACGTTCCTCCCTGAAGAGCCATTGGTCACTGCCGTGGACTTTTCAGGACTAATATCTGCCTTCTGTACCTCAACTGTGTGGGAGACAACAATTTTCTTGTGATCTCCTTTGACCATCATCTTCATTATGGGTGTTTTGGTAATGGATATTCCAGCATCGCTTAAATTCTCCTTTTCTGTAAACAGCATCTGTTCTACTGTCAGAACTCCATCTCGCATAGTAACCTGCAAAGCTGCTCTGCCCGGGCTTCCCTCCACTTGCAGTTCAGGATGTGTTTTTGCATTATGCGATGCCAGACCCTCAAATTTTGCCAGTGAAACCTTGCAATTCAGGCAGTAAAATATTGTTTGCGTGCGAAAGTCCACATGGCAGCTGTCTATATGGTTGAGAAAAAGGTTCAGATCTGTTGTTTGAAAGCTGCATGGTGGGCATCTGTGTGTTCCCCTTTCAGACAGGCTGGAGGTCCTCTGTGCCTCCTTCTCCTCCTCCTCCTGACTAGAGATGCTCAGGATGCTGTCTTCAGGAATTGTTGGCAGTAGCTCCGGTAAACAACCCAGCACAATCTCCTCTCGCAGGTGTTTGCTCTTCGCTGGGATCATGCAGGGAACGGTGGACTTTCTTTTGCTGGCCATAGTGCAGGTTGGGCAGATGAGTGAACAGTTAAGACTGTGTGCCTGGAATCGATGGAAATTCAGTGTCATTGGCCAGCCATGATGACAGTGGAGGCTGTCTTTAGGTATTGTGATTTTTCCCCATTGTAAAGCAGAGCTCCAGCAACCCTCTGGGAATCTGTGGATGAATAAAAATATTGTAATGAAACTAATTTGACATGAGTAAAGATGCCAGCACCTACCATCTGAAATTTATCCAGAAAGGTTCGCTTTTTATCAAGTAAAATATGTAATCCATGTTGAAAAGTATGGATGGTATGCAGATTTAATTGTTGACAGTGGAAACACATGGCACACTTCCAGTGAACTAAAAGCCATGTCTGTTATGTGGTTAGAAGAGTTTGTATACATGCCAGGAAAAATATAAAAAACTGAATTAGAAACATTAATAATACATAAATGAATGTATAAGCCACAGACACCATCATTATTTCCCTTGGCATAAATCATGCAATCAAAAAACAGTGAGTTATTTGTAGTTCACCATACTGCAGCGTACCCATGTTTGTGATTCGACCATATGTTCACTCCCTTACGCACCTTTATATCTCCTGCCTATTCTCCACAGTCATTCGCACACTACACTTCAGGCATTTTGGTGCCTTTTCAGGATAAGGTTCATCTGCGGTTCACATTTTTCCGCCTGTTCTGTTTTAACAATTATGTAAATATCTTGTAATGATTGTTTCTCTGGGCACTCAACCATTTGTAGCCTAGTTTATGAGTCTGGAACATGAAATCTGAAAGTGAAGTCAGTGCTGTCTGTGTATCCACAGTGCTCCAACCATAGTAAGTGAAAATGTCTTTTACCTCAGCTGGCACTGCACTAGGACTACTGACTTTTGTCTCCATCTCAGAGCTTTTCTGTCTAATAGAACCTAACTAAGTTTGTCTCTTTTGGGTAGACCTGTGCCAGTAAATACTCAGTGAATATTGCTAATATCATGCATGATTTTCCATGCAATACACATCTGTAAAATGTGTTCCATTCAGGCTTCTGTTTTGGGTTTGGTTCTGACCTCTGTTGAACTTGTCTTTCATTAGACTATAAAAAAAACTGTATAAAAAATGTGGTCTCAGTGTGTGTTTTTTCAGCATGACCGCCTGTCTTTTAAATAAAAGATGAAACCGTTCTGGAATTAAAAATCCCTGAGATGACTGCCCAGAATATACAGCTCTCCCAGACGGGCTGTGACGTCCTCGCTACAACTGACTCTTTTTATTTCTCATGACGGCTGCCTTCCTGCTGGGGAAAAAAATAAAAAATAAAAGTAGGTCACCAGCATCTTATGCCATAATCCCGGTTCTCTGCATCCAGACATGGGCATTTACTGTATCTTCAGCCAGCCCAGGGGTCAAAAAACACGTCATCAGATGAGAGTACTGTTAACCCTTTACACAAACTGAGGGTACAAGGTGGCTGATAGAAACTCTACATCAGAGCGTACCTGGCAATAGGATTAACAGTTAAGCTTTTTTCATACCCAGAGCTAAACACAATGTTCCACTTTTCATTTTCCAACAAAGTGCTGTTTTTAGAAATGAATTTATGGTGTTAAAGCAGGTGTTGTGGAGGAACAGGAACATTACCATCCACATAACTGAAATGCTGAAGTCCACCTGGTTTTAGTCTTGCAAGCCATCATCTGAGAGTGGCAAAGAAACACTGACTTGACATGAAAAAGGGCCATGTGACTGACATGTGAAGCAACCAATTACAAGCCATTATTTTTGCTTGACGTTTAAGGGGAAGGTGACTGTCAAAACAAAAAGACACCCATATGGAACAAAGTGGTATACCTGTTGGGAAAGACACCCACATGAAACAAACTGCTACACCTGTTGGCAAACATACAAGATCTTATTATTTACTAATCACTAAAAAAAAGAAAACCACTGCATAACTTTTTTAAGCTGTGATGCTGTGAACTTCATAACATCTTTAAATCCAGCAACTATATCTTGCTTGAAAAGGCTTGCTCTGGGCAGAGTGCGTAACTACTTGAAAGTTTCCAGTCTCACTGAGGAAAAACTAGTGCAGAGAAGCGTGTACACGTCACTGGGGAGAGGCACTCAGAGTACAACTGACAAAATTACAATGGTTGTTAGCATACAATAAATATCAGACAGTCTGTGTACCTCTGTAGGTGGAGCTTTACAAGGCTTGCTTCAGAAAAAGTTACATAAAAAAAACAGGTAAGAGAATGGGCTGCTTTATCTGAAACAATCAGACACAGCACCGGAGGCTTCCAGACAGTGAGCTATTGAAGGAGTTCTGAAAGAGCGGCCTCGTGTTTCAAACTGAACCACACACTCCTTCCCTCGTGTATGTGTGTGTGTGTGTGTACTTTTGTTGCTCTTGTGCTGGACCTGAATGCCTTTTCGTCTTAAGCAACGTAAAGAAAAGGGATCAGAATGACTTCACCAACCTATTGGCTCAGAAATATAAAAATTAGTAATGATCTACACTTCATCTTTTCTGTACCAATTATTTGGGCTAAGAAACACAGAGTCTGTGTTATAATTCTGTGTACTGTGGTGTGTGTATTTAAGCAAAAAAAGAGAGACAATTTAATACTGCCCACCCTAAAAACAACAATAGGCTACAAAAACCAAGGCCTACAGGCTACCCTAACACAGTTACTTTTAGCCATTGTGTTATTTTACCAAAAAGCAATTTATAGGCTGCTACAGTGTGATTTATTGAATTTACAGCAATTAGACGATGGTATATTTCAAGCAATCTCATAACCAGAATGTGTTCACTTTTCTCAGTAAAGTTTCTCTCTCCTCTCATTGTTGGCTTAAACACAAGCTTGAAGACTAGTTGTCCATTATTGAACTAGTGGTTCCACACCTAATAAGGCAGTGTTGGCATCATTCCTTAACAGAAACATCAGTGTACCAGATGCAGAAAAAAAATTTAATTTAAGTATGCTGAGCAAAAATGTATTCATTACATGCTGCATACTGTAGGTAGGACAAGGAGTCTATTGGATTAGAGTTAGGCTGATGCCCTACTTCTCCTCTCTACAGTACTGGAGGATGTAGTGAATAGGCCTGGGCTTGAAGGGTCCAAAATAAATCCTCGAAAACAAAAATCACCACAGTGAGCCATGCATCTTCAGTTTAATTAATGTTCGGATCACCTTCTTCCCGGGCAGGTTTCAAGTTTCACTGCATGTAATAGCTCCTCCATTTATTAAGCAAATGTAGCACTAATCTGAAGGAACTTGTGTGCCATGCAGCTCCCTTTAAGCTTTTGATTACAATACCTGTATGTCTAGACGTGTGCCAGCTTAGAAAAAGAGCATGTGACAGTGCAGCTGCTGTGAAGTGCTATTAGCTATTTGTGAGAAGGCTGTATATGTAACGTATGTCCAGCTGTGTGTGTGCGTGTCCATCGTGCTCCTCTTACCCCTGCTCTGTGAGGCCAGTCTGTGCTGCCACTCATGTGTTAACATTGCCATAGCAACCCGTCTCCCTTCCCATCGCCTTACCCACTGCACACTCAGAGGACTAAATCCTCAAAACACACGCACACATGGACAAAGTCTTTTATGCCCTCCCAAAAAAGGCCAAATTCCAAGCTTTTTTAGGGTTTTTTTGTGCCCGTCATAGATGCCACTTCTCAAATTCACAATCTAAACAAATTTAGTCTATTGTATCTGCCATTACAAAATCATAACATATAACCAGAACAAAAATATACATTACCTTGATTTATACGTTTATTTGTTTTTGTTTTAAACACAATTTTGTTTTCCGAAATGATTCTGCAGACCTGTGACTAAAGCAGCTCCAAAGAGTTCTGACAGATTATTTTTTTTGCTGTCACCTATCAGAGATGAGCGTGTGTGAGATTTGTTTAGTTTGTTAGCCGGGCCGACGCTGATTAAAACCAAAATGGAAGATGGCGGAGCACCATGAATTGTACTGTCCAGCCTAAAATGGCTGACATTGTAACCACAGACAAGTGCCATGTCTCAGCAAACACCAGCTCTAACACACACATACACTCCGCTCACACACCTCACACTCTCGCTGCAGAAGCGGTCCGATTGAGAACGAAGTCTGAGTTAAAGGAGCTGGAGTTAGGTATTTTCTGAAAAGGGTTTTGGAACCAATTTCCAATCTGTGATCATTTATGTGTGGGTGTGTGTTAATGTGATGATGTAAAACACACCTGCCATCCTTCAGCTAAAAAATTATTCTTATTATCTTTTCACAATATGTAACACAGAGTAAGATTCTGAAGAGTATTTTTTTCAGTTTCATTTAAACAACTGACTATTTGTGTGCTATAGAAAACAAAGCCAATTGATGATAATTAAATGACTGAAGAGTTTCATTCCAAAAAGCTGTGTATCCATTTAAAACTATTTTAGACATAAAGTGGCTTGAACAGAATAACAGCTGACATATAATATCTCTCTGTATGCTAATCTAATGTTTTCTAACAAGAAGGTACACTGGCAGATTATTTATGCACAGTAACTGACTCTTTACTCTGCCCTAAAATGAATGTGATGGCATATTGTAATATTAAACTTGAAATACTGATAGTATTAATTGCACATTAATTATTTTAACTATTTGTTTATTAACTTGTTTATTTATCACAGACAATGCACATTATTAAAAATAAAATAATTTTGCCAGTGCTAGCATACTAGCTTATTTTGAACTATATTCGCTGAGGTCAAAACAATTTACAATGGGCCTGAGGTGATATTTTAGAGCTAAATTATCCCAGGATCATTCAAATTTGTGTAATTTATTATGGTTCGAGTCAACTCTTCCTAATCTGATAATGGCTAATAACTTTATAATAACAGCTAATAACTAAAATGTCATATTATATTTTTGTATTATGTCACATGGGCAATGCATTTAATCAAACGAAGTAATTGGTGATTGCTGCTGCCAATGCAGAAAACGGCATGCCATCCGTGTATGTGTGAGAATGAAGCGACCAGAACATCAACACAGGACACAAGAGAACTAGGACAAACCTGTCGAAAAGCACGCGCGCGCGCACACACACGTTTGTCTTGCTGTACTTGTGAGGTTTCTATTGATGTTTGTATGACTGTGGCCAACCTCACCCTAACCTTAACCTCAGTACGCAAAAAGCAGCAAAATATCCTCACTTGAGCAAAAATCCTATCACTGTGAGGACATGAGGTCCTCATACGTATAGCAAGACAAGAGCACACACACACAGACACATCAGGAGGCTCTGCTCTCTGTACATTACTCGGTGAGATGCTGCATTTCCCTCAGACTAAAATACACACACCGCCCCAAACCGCTGTAGAGATTTTAAATAAACTAGCTAGATCACAGAATCGCTGCTTAGTAAAACCCCGGTCTCTCTCTCTCTCTCTCTCTCTCTCTCTCTCTCTCACACACACACACACACACACACACACACTGTTGAAGCTGGAAATGAGGCGCCAAGAAGGAGAAACAAACACAAACGCGCGCGCGCGCGCACGCACTCACACGACTAGCCCACATTCCTCAAACTGCTTAAGCCCCATTAGCTATTAGCTTCGTTAGCCCCATTAGCCGCGTTAGCTCGGTTAGCCTGGTGCTTTAGCCCCGCTAACGTTAACTTTCCCCAGCTTCCCCCTCCTCTGCGCCGGCTCTTCCCACCTTTCCCCCGGTCTCTCTCTCCTCCTTTCCGCCGTTCCGCCATTTTTACCCTCTCTCCGCAGTATCTCAGTGTTAGTTATTCATTGGCGCTCTCCTACCTGCTCTAAGGCTTTCCGTCCTGAAGCGCGCGGGTTTTTTTGTTGAAGCTCCTCGCGCGTAGCTCTCCCCGCTTGAACCCGTGAACTGGCGCGAACCCGCAGCGCAGCGCCAACTCTCACTACCGGGAGCGCGCTGGGAGGAGGAGGAGCGGCACGTGACGGAGTGCGCAGCCGCAACACTATAATTACAATAACAATAATGTAATAATGGTAAATATTTGCACAAATGGTGATATTTTAGTCTTTTTACTAAATTTAACAGCATGTAACTTGTTGAGTATAGAACATCAGAGATAATAATATTAATAACACTACCACTACCATTACTACTACTACTACTACTATAATAATAATAACAACAATAATAATAACATTATTGTTAATGTCATTATTGTAGAATGTTTTATTCTAATCACCGTAGCCATACCGTAGCTACAGTTGACCAAAGTAGTATTGTTAAT